>JAZHYW010053382.1:0-100204 GCA_037355805.1 Ixodes ricinus | reverse complement strand
CAAAAAAGCGACAGCTAGCCGGTTCCCTTTCTTATCACGACTTTTGATAACACTCATTTGAAGAGAAGTCGCATACGTCAACGAAGGACAGTGCTGCTGCGACAGCGATGTTGGCAAGGGCCGCAAGGCTGATCTCGGCGCATGTCAGGTAGGGCCGTGGGACAGGAGCTGCCCGATCACTTCCAGAGCGTCGGTCATTCGGGCTTCCGTAGCGGAGTCATAACCCTTCATATGAGGCAGCGTCGGATACTTTTGAAGAGAGAAATATTGTCGCAGATTAAGCCCAGAACAACTCAAAGGGAATGGGTCATGGGACACGAATGATCACGAAGTAGGCAGACATGGTCTTGTAGAGGGTGTCGATATCGAACATCAGGAGATTGTCGATCATTGCGTGCTTCTCGACGTCCCGAGGGTACGGGAGCTCCCAGCAGCGTACTTGTCGGTCAAGTACGTAACGATGGCACGGCTGCGACGAAAGGGCGACGACATAAAGCAGTGTGGGGTGCGCAAATATCGAAGGAACGTGCCTCCCTTTTATACAGAATGACGTTGCCATCGACCATAGAGGGAACGGTGTGGGCGGGGTTAAGCTAGAAAGCAGCAGTAATAATCAAAAGTGAATTGAACAGAAGCAACATGCAGATCGCAGGCCGTTTAGGACCAATGAAGCATGATAAGTGAAGGTTCGCTTCTTCAACAAAACATACAAGCCCAGATATCGCGTTCCGCTGTGCCCAGATGAAAGAATGAACAGTTATCAAATGCATGAGAGGAAAAGTGATGAACGCTCGCCTTACCGTTGAAAATTGGGCGAGTTGGTTATGCATTGTTACGAAGAGGGAAACAGCGCCAAAAGCACGGAGGACAACGAACGAGGAACACACAAACCGAGCGCTGGAAAACCACCTACCGCCCGGTAGTTGGTTTCGCTCGGTCTGTGTGTTCCTCGTTCTTTGTCCTCCGTACTTCTGGCGCTGTTTCCTGCCTTCGCTCGCCTTACTTTACCTTGAGAAAATCTTTCAATTGGGTATCGCCGGCAGCAATGTCGACCTCTTGGATTGTGAGTGCAATACAGATGTGCTGGGCAACCATCCTGACCACACGACAAGGCACGCTGGGCTCTCAATTGTACACAGTATCCACAGACATGACGACAAGGGCGATACCGGACCAAAAGCCTTGACCTGACAGACACTCACTTTTATAAGAATCAGTGGTAGGGAGCTGGTTGTCCCCTCTTTTTATTTTTATTCATTCATACTCGCCACGACCAATGGGGAGTTTTCTGTTGACATGTGAGGACGCATTTTCCCCCAGACCCTATAGCCCATGACAGCTTCGCTGTAATATATATCTTTGGAAACCAACCTTAAGCCGCGGGGAACGGCGGAGATTGCAAGATATAAAATATTGCTATCTAATTAACTAAATTTTGCTAATGAACTTTCTAATTAGCGACTTTTAGGTGAAGCAACCGGCTTGGATATATTCGTCGCCAAGCTTTGCGCTGTAATGGGTATGATATACAGTTGCGTGCAGTGATATCAAATTTCAGAAATCATACTTATACGCAGCGCAAAGTTCGTCGGCGAATAGCTCCAAGCCGGTTGCTTCTTTTTTACTTTCCGTAAATTGCTCTAGCCTGGTGGTATCCTTCAGAATTCTAATTGCAACATGGACCTCGCTAATTAGAAAGTTATTTAGCCCATTTTAGATAATTAGATGATTTTTTATATTTTTTTTTGCACTTCCTGGCTTTCTCGTGGCTGAAAATTAGTTTTCAAATAGATTCTTTTTTCAACGACCCTATCGTTAGGAATTTTTGAAAGCTTTCGCTTAAACACCTGTATAAACATCGTTGTAAAGTATTTTCTTTGCGGTCAGCAACATCGTTATGGCCCGAAAGAAGTTGACCCCAGATCATGCACTACTGCTATTTTCGCACGATAATTAGTAAACATATGATCTCATGAAAAATAAATTTAGTATACAATCTCTTCGGCTTGTTTCCTTGATTCAAGTCGATATTTGATTTGATTACAATTATTCAATACTTGCACACCCCTTAAATATTCCGTACTTTTTTTTTCTCGTGGTGCGAGGTTATTTTACACAGCGGAAATGAGCTCCGCAGAGGCGCCGCCAGCCTGCCAATAAGTTTTCAAAAATTCCTTCCGTATTAAATTGTGGTTGGTGTTTATTTTTCTCTGTCATTCTCTAACCAGGCAGAGAACTGCCAGCGCTTTAGCTCAAAAATGAATGCTATGTTTGTTTTTTCTTCACTGGATTAGCAGGCCAGGAGGGTTTTATTTCCAAGGTGCCGAACTAAATAGCAGAACTACGAGGCACTGACATTCTTTGTAGACCATTTTTGCCAGGGGTTGCTAAGCTGCAGCTCGCGAGCTGCATGCGTTAAAGTGCGGCTCATGGCCCCCTAGTAACAAACATTTCCGCAAAATAACAGCCAGGAAGAAGCGGTGGCTGGCTTCCAGAGTGTTTCGATTAAATCCCTGCTTATTCACCCGGTCGCCGCGAAGTGTAAAAGACACCCTCGCGATTGAAGTTTTAAATTTAGTAAGTCGGGGACACTTCAGCGTCCCAAAAAATGAGGTATACACCTGCTATGCATTGCTATAGTTTGTATGTTTGATTTTGTGGACACAAATGCGTATAATGCGCTTCTCAGCGAGCGATTTTACATTTGTAAACAATTCTTAGTAAACATTGGATAGAACAAATTAATCAATCTGCTGAATTTGCCTGGCCAAGTCCGACAATTAAAAAAATTATAAAAAAACATTTTTTTTTTAGCAGAAGTTGCGATGTGACAGTTATTTGCTGAGTAGCATTTGCTCGTCAGCAGCTGTCGAGTCACACTTTGGATAGAAGCGTCGGTATCGGCAAGCTCAATGTAGCTAAAACAATTGTGCGGCGCTACAACTGTGTGCGCGTGCACAGCTGAAAAGACAGCATGCCATTCACTCTGGTGAATGCAAAACCTTGACAGCAACCTCCACAGATACGAAAAAACAAAACAAAAGAAAACAAGATTTAGAGGGGCTGTGACTAGCGCACGCCGTGCAAGCTGTAACGTGAAGCTCCAGGCTTGTTTTTGAACATGTTTGAAGCTTTTTAATACAAAAAGCAACTTCGAGGCGCTGTTATTTATTAGAAAGATCACTCACAAAAACGCCATACAGGTTTCTTTAATAAATAAACCGTTTTCAATCGGCATAGATGCGCACTAACATAACCACTCCGTGCTTTGACATGGCGCATCGTCTGCTCGCATCCCACCAGCTCCTGTCACAGAAGGTGACGAGGTGGCGCCACCACAACATCTCGGGTCTTTTAAGTGTGCATTCATGTCTCCTAAGATAATTATTTCCCGATTAGAGCCAATTTCTCCAACATCTTTTGATATACCCGTCAAGTGCTGTGTGTTCAGCGTTGCCACATTGATAGTGGATTCCGCCACCTTCTTCGGGGACGAACACCGTGACGTTGCACTTTCGACACTGTACTTGCCGATGTTTCCTCGCAATCGCGGTTGTTTTGCCTCCAAATCGCTTCACTGTCCCCGTCTCGCGTCGCTTGTGCCAGCTTCTCCGATGAATAGCTGCGTGGGCGCGCCAGAATTTGCTTCTGCAAGGGGCCAAGGACGAAAGGGTGCGCGCTTCGGGGACAGCGACGGCGCACCTGCCGGCGACGCTTTCCGTCTGCCTGCTTGATGATGGCGACACCCCCTGTTTACAGACGGTCGCAGCTTATGATTACTCGTCTCAAACGTAAGAAAGGAATGTCTGGAGGTTTTGATTGCGTGTATAGGAAAGGGATGAAGAGGAACAGACGACGCGTCCATGTCCTTGTTTTGTGTTCAAAACTTTCAGGAATTTAATACGCTATTTTGCTTCTGTCTATGTATAAAAAATAAGGCAAGCTGATTTTTTTTTTGCATATATTTGTCAGTCGTTTTTTTACTATGTACTGTTGTTGTCGCTGTTTGTACTTTTAGGAGCTGGCTAATACGGAATAAAGCGAACACTAAGAAATCCCAGGAAATGCAAATGCAATAGAGAAAGCACAGGTGGTGTAATAAGATACACAATTCACGAGAGAAAGGATGCACAAGCGAAATGGAGCCCAAATTAGTCTGTCTTCGTGAAGTATTTTTTTACGTTTGACGTTTTTACCTCGATATCAGTGTTTTGTTGCGAGCATTCGGAAACCATTTGATACTCCCGATTCATTCAATGCCATAAATATGACTTGATGAAAGTTCATCTAAACGCTTCGTTGCTTGGAATGAACACTTCAGTGCGTCTATTTCGATAATCAACCCTGTTGCCAACGCAGATACCAATTGCACACGTAACATAGAAAACGTATGAAAATCATAGGAGGCCCCCTCTGGTTAGAAAATTCCGTTTGATATCATGAAGCTTCTTACATATTTTGTCACTTTTTATTGGCTGTTTAATGTTCATAGTACTATTTAATATTCGTAACTGACGCTACAATTGAAGTAGGGCAGTGAGCCGGTCACTCGATCAATTATCACTTGATCAAATTATCGCCCGATCAAACAGGCCTGGTACCCAGTAACCGGTCAACCCCATCCTCAATAAGAAAAAAAAAAAAAAAGATAATACAACATTGAGTTGTTTCTAAAAATAAAACTAAAACTTAGAGAGAGGATTGGAGATATAATCAAACTTATCAAAATGGCTTCTACGTCCGCGGGAGCGCGGAGAGGAACGTGCGAAATGCACGTATCCTCAATTCCCACGTCGCTAGATTCCCGGCTTGGACCTCTTCTTCGGAATGACCGTTGTAACACCAACTTGGCGACGACGAACGCACACGCGCTCGTCGCGAATGCGGGCTTTCGTATATCGGGTCTCTTGACCCGCCACGAGGGAAAGACCAGTCTTTTCGCGCGCTCCTTTGTTTATGTATGGTCGCCGGAACGGATACGCCGACGGAGCAACATTCTCCTTCCCTCTCCGCGGAGTTTTATGTGTAGATTCGCTTAATATGCTACGCTTCAAGGTAATGATACTTCAGCTATTGCACTGCATTGCATTGGATTGGATTTCATCGGCTTCCCCTTTGTAATGGCGATCACGAAACTTTGAGGTCTGGATATCTAGCCAGTGGGCTCCTCTGCCACTTCCATCTTCCTGCCGTCTCTTCCGTCTGAGGCTGGCGCTTAAAGTCATTGTTTCCAGTTATCCTAGCTTTATCCTAAGTGTCGGGAAACGTGTTTTCCGTCCTTACAAAAGATGTTAAAGCGGGCCTGAGCTTCTTGACACTGGCTCCGATGAGGAAGTCGCATTGGGTAGTTTTAGTAGGATCGCTCACGCCTCCAACGATACCCGATTATCCGTCGACGCCTTTGTGCATGCATCGTATCGTTACCGGAAGTATCGAAACGCTATACTAAACACTCTTTTCAAATCGTGCGCCGCTCTGCACAAAGCACCGAAATGGCGTCGTCCACAAGAAAACGGGGTACTGGATTGTCGATACTCCAAATGTATGTATAGCTTCTGTGCAGTGCTTTGCAGAATCTCTACACACGCATGTAGTACTTGGGGTTTCGATCGGTTCTCGCTTTATTTTATTACGCGCTGCTTTAATCTGGTAAGTGAACAGGGCTTCCACGTGTCATCCGGTTCATCACAGATGCTGCGTGCAGCGCTGACGGTGTGCTCGCGAAAAGAAAACACTGCCGTCCATTTCCTCTGCAACTCCGCAAAGAAAGTCTTTCGAGTTTCTTGCAACGGGAGCAGCGAGTTTGTTGAAATTAGACGCGATGACAGCTGTTGCTATCATCGCGCATATATCTGTCCCCTCCGCTAAATACAATCACATTAGTAAATATTAAATGATTTTATGTATAGGCGAGATTCGCCGGTAGATTAAAAGCGACCAGCGCCCCACACTCGCGATTTTATTTTTAGTTTTTTACTTTATTAGTGCTGCCAGCGGAATATTTTCCGAAACGCTTTTCCGATGACTCCGATAACGGTATACCCGACACTCCACCGCCGCCTTTTTGCATGCAACCTGTCGGGGGTATCGGAACGATCTACGATAACTCTCTAATAACATTTTAGTTGTATTTCTCTTGGGGTGCACCCACGTTCATTTGTACCTCGGGCTCACGCATTGAATTCCTTATTAAATACACGCTGTCGAGACGTCTCGAAAATCGAACCCTGATACTCTATATTTGCCACTTGGTTGCTTTGAAACGAAACTCACCAACGCAATTTCCTTTCTTTTGCCGCCATGCTTGGTGCTGCTGGGGCGTGCTCTCTAGAGTTTTAGAATAACGTACGCAATTTAGCGCACGCTAGCGCGCTATATTTAGCGCTTGCTTTAGCGCACGCGACGCAAGAGAGTTTTAGAATAGAGTTTCTCCGCCGCGACGCAGAAGCCCAAGCCGCCTAAGCATCTGTACGTACCGCCACCAAGATACAGTCATGATTTTTATTTCACACACGAATAAGCGCAACGGAGAAACAAGTATTTTTTGGTCTGGAGTAACAATTTTACATTTGTTTAAACGTGAGAGTGCGACGCGAACAATGACCGGTCGTGTCCGCCGCATCCGCCGCCTCGGCAAGAGTGTACCGACCACGACCGGCTTTATAGGGGCGACCTGCTCACCCGCGTCCCTATGGGAGCGCGCGGGCCAAGAACATCACGAACGGCTTGAGGGACCGAGTGTTCCGTTTGGCGCCGCTCTAGCGCAACACCAAAAGCGCGGCGGCCGCCATGGAAGGCAATGTGGGAGCGTGTTGAGATAACGTTGGTTTCGGATGATTTCTGTCGCGTTTAATAGTGCGCAGGCCGCGGCGCCAGCGCTAGTGCGGCATAAAATAGTGGAGCTTGAGCCACTATGTCATAGTTTTTTCGGGCAGAATAGTTAGTGGTATTCTCAGCTAGTGTGGCAGGACGGTGGCATCCAGTCCGCCTCGCTGGAGCCCACTCCCGTGATCGGAATAAAATATCGAGTTAGATGCTCCTGCAGGTGGTCCGTGACGCCCTTGGTGAATGTTCGACGTGAGACACTGCTCGACGGCGGTAAACTGGTGACTGGCGGGGACCTCCTGAAGTTGCAGTGCACGGGGTGCGAAGGAGTTCTAGTGACGAAGCGGCTGCGATGTGCGGGCCAGAAGTCCACCGAGTGCGGCGAGCACCGCAGGGCGAGGCGGCGAAAGGGAAGTGAGGAGTCCGAGCAGCACAGTGTTGCTATGGCGCCGCGTGGCTGCGCTGCTACGGGACGACGTCGAAGCGGGTCCCCGCCGACTGAACGGAGGAGGTGCAGTGCTCGATAGGATGGCGTTCGGGGGCCGGGTTGGAGCCGTTAATACAGGCAGGAAGCGAGACGTTGCACTGACTTCGAGGGAGGCAACAAGTTGCCTAGTTGCCGAATCCCACACCGAGCAGCAAAACTCCAGGATGGCAACACCAGTGCCAGTGAAGAGTAATCTGGGCACATCGGCGACCAGTTCTTCTTGCGGACCGAATGACGGCCAAGGCAGGGTGATCCAGAACCTCGTTCTTGGGCTCCGTTTTTGGGGGGGGGCGGAACATTTTAAGGATACTATTCTCCCATTTTTCTTGTGCAAGGGGGTCCACCCATGTCAAAATTGCCCTCCGAGGAGGGGGCAGAGGGGGCCGACTTTGTTTGGGGGGGGGTGGCCGCCGCTCCCCGTCGCCCCCCCCCCCCTTGTATCCGCCACTGAGCCAATGAGTCACTCTTCCCGACACGACGTTTTGTACGTAGCGATGGAAATCGAAATGCTGGTCGATGATGACTCCTAGGAGGTGGATATGCGTTGTTTTGGGATCTCCACTGGTCCAGGAAAAGTGTTGAGGGTCGAAGGTGCGCGAGGCAGTGACGTGCACGGTAGCGCATTTGGTTTAAGTTTAGGGGAAATGTGTTATCTTTTGACAAAAGAAGAAGGCGATCTAGGTCAGCTTGTAGCCTCTTTACCGAACGTACAATCGCAATAACGACGAGAAAAGTCCTTAAAATACAGCCGATTATCGTCAAAACGTCGCTCGGTCGGAGCGGATACACATGATACACACGCGTGCGTCTGCGGTTGAGCTACGGCGCCAGTGAACGCGGTGGCGGTTCAGCGAACTATACTCCGTTTCACCTTATGTACGAGCGAAGGCACATCTGGAAGCGCGCAGCACGAAAGTTCCGTGCGTTCAGGTTTGCTCGAGCGCGCGAGCTAGGGAGAAATCCGCGAAAGCGCTGGGCCTGCGCTTCTAGCTTTGGTTTCGCTCGCCTCGCTCGCAGATAAAGTAAACGAGGTATAGAGAAAGCATTAAACAAGCAAAAGCAATGCGCTGCGCGCCTGCGCTGCCTCGGGTGACCTGGTCGTCCCTATAGGAACCGTGCGGATCTAATTCAAGCCCCGACCAGGGCGCCCCTAGCGGCAAACGTGTCAGTTGTACCGGGGAGCTTCTGCCAGTCGCTGCGTTGGTTGTGCGTTGTGGCGGTAATTTCTGAGATGGCTATTCCGCACCAAGAAAGCCGCAACAATTGCTGCGTGGTCGACTGCAACAGTACGTGCAAGATCACGCACGGCACGAAGGGCACGAACTACCACATCGTCCCTTCGAAGCCGTACGAGGCGGAGTACTGCGCGACCTGGGTGCGACTTGTGCGTCCATACAGGTTAGTGGCGTTTCTTACCTTCCAGTTCGCGCTTTGTTTAAGCTGCTGACGAATAATACAATTAACTTTTTTTCTATTCTAGCGATGATGGAACAGCATCGACACCGACGGCAAACCCTAAAGTATGCAGCAAGTACTTCACCGGAATCGAGAAGCGGAATGCCGTCGCCCACCTAAGCCTATACCCTTGGATGTTTCCATCAGCCTACAGGAAGATAGTAGTAGGAATCGCGGAACGGCGCAATAAAAATCGCCTAGTTATTGTCAAGCTGATTCAGAAATAAACGTACATATAATTACCGCAGTCCACTCAACGCCAACAAAATTTTTCGGGCGCGCTTAATTTTGTTTGCGGAGTACGGCGCTCCGTGACATCCACTTGTCCGTCGAAACGGACCTCCTTCACGTCGTACACGCGGCCAGATTCATGAAGGAGCTTTCTCTTCGTCAAATTGCTACCACAGAAGAAGCTTTCTGGATTCCTAAACGCCTTAAACCCCGTCGTAATCACCACTGGAACACTGTCCGCTGTGCCGATCATCGTCATTGCTTCACCCCAAGATTCTGTACCGGCTACCGAAGACGCTTTCCGGATTCGTAATCGCCCACTGTACTCTGTGCTCTTTCGCTGCTATTACTTCCCGATGATTCTGCGCCGGCGGCACTCGGCTACTGAAGGAACTTTCCGAATTCGTAACTGCCTTAAATTCCGTCGTAATCACGACGGGGACACTGTCCGCCGTGCTGTTCGTCGCCATTGCTCCCCGATGCTCCTGCGGCGGCTACCGCTAGGTCGCGGCGAACAATAGGCGACCGCCGCGACACGGCCGGCATGCTCGCTTCCTATAAAGCCGGTCGTGGTACTGACCTTCGCCGATAAATGCTCGCCTGCTGCACCACCGTTGCCGGTGATTGTTGCCCACCCTACTGGGTTTTCAAACCGAGTGCAATGTCGTGCCTTGGTCCCGTACTGAAAATCGCAGTCGCGAGGATGCCGCCGACGTCGCGCTCACGACGCCGCCAAAGCGACCGCAGCCAGCCATGGTCCTGGGGGCCGCCATTTTTTTAACTGTGTTCGTCTTGGCTGTAGCCAATTGTCATCACGAATCCTCCTTGGAGAAGCGCGCAAAGACTTTTTGCGTACGCACGCTATTTCCGAGAAATAGCGTACGCTAAAATTGCGCACGCAAAGCGCAAACCCGGTTTGCGTTCGAGCATGCGCCGTGGCGACGACGCTATTCTTTATACGCAAAGCTTTAGCGCGCGCTATTCTAAAACTCCCTAATAAATGGCGGCTAACAACATAATGGAGGGAAAGAGCGGACGCGAGAGCTAGGATTGTTCTGCAAGGTGCTTTTTTCGCACGATAGCTCGTAAAAGGAAAGTAGCTTGCGGAGCTTCGTGTTAAGCGCCGTTCCATATATGCGACCGAGTACGACCGAGAGAGAGCAGACCGGTTTTTAAGCCTCTTGTCGGAGGCTTAAAACCGGTCTGGTCTCTCTCTAACCGGAGGAGGCACTCACTTGATCGAATGACGTTTTGGCGAACGCCCACGTTTCACCGAATGACACTTTAGCGAATAGTCGGACGCCGCGAAGCGGCGTTTTCGGGTGGGCCAAGTGGGTTCACATTTTTGTAATGAGCCGCCGCAGACTGTCGCCGCGCAGCGGCGGAAGCGCAGCGCGGCGGATGGGTTAACGCGCGCCCCCGTTATTCGCTAAAACGTCGATTCGCTCAAATGTCGCTGTTCGCTAAGACGTCATTCGCTCATGTGATACGGACCCGCCGTCCTTATCTGAAAACATGGCACATTGTTTTCTAGTAAGTTTGAAGTGAATGACTGAAGGAAAGGGTTTTCCTGTACTTCAGACACGTGACACGCGAAAATGCGCGGGTTCGTGGAGGAAACGATCGTGCTGACGGAAGGGAGAGAAAAGCGATTAGTTTTGGCCGATTATTTTCCCCGTTAAATTTAGCGGGAAAAATGACGTCACATGTGACCTATGGACAAATTCAGTGTCCCCGCTAAATTTAGCGGAAAAAAATGACGCCCCCGCTATATTATATTACTACATACTATAATTAAATATTACTACAAAAAGAAGTTTCGCGCTTTGTTGGAAAACGTTCATAACTTAGCCCACACAGAAGCTCTATTTTTCACGATACAAAATTAGAAACATACATTGATTTTTGTTTATAATTTTGATAATAATAATAATAATAATATTATATTATTTTCAGTAGGTACCTTTTAACTCGGTCATTTCGTTTTTCTAACCCTGAATGTATTAGTTTTCTAAAACATCAGGATTGGTCAAAAACATGCCCCCGTCAGCACCCACTACTCTGAGGAATGGAAAGTGTTTCCGTTTCGTACGAACTACAGTTACCAGTCTTTAAAACATAACCTACCCTTATTGCTAAACAATTATCATGCAGATGACGTGGACATTTATAATATAAACCCTACAATATTTATGTAAACCTGTGAAACCTTGCTCATTTATATATGTATTTTACTTGTCTGCTGCTATAATCTCTGCGGTTATTTTTGTATCCCCGTAAATGCCTGCCAATTAAAGTGCACGGGGCCT
This sequence comes from Ixodes ricinus, assembly GCA_037355805.1. Lineage (NCBI taxonomy): Eukaryota > Metazoa > Arthropoda > Arachnida > Ixodida > Ixodidae > Ixodes > Ixodes ricinus. The sequence goes on along the minus strand of JAZHYW010053382.1, from coordinate 88,897 downwards.
GGACCTCGTCAACATGCGTCGACTTTTTGTCCGTGGCTCCGGTGTCTGTAACCTGTACAGATGCAAAAATAAAACTTATTATTATTTTTTTTTAGTGGGGAAATTGAGGTCACATGACCTCAACAGCAATCCAGTTTCCCTCCCCACTAAATTTAGCCGGGAAAATGATGTCACATGATCTATACTTGAATTCAGTTCCCTACATCACATGATTTCAAGTTTCCCAGCTCAATTTAGCGGGAAAATGACGTCACATGATCTAATACACAAATTCAGGTCCCCCGCTAGATTTAGTGAAAAAATTGAAGTCACATGATTTGAACACCAATTCAGCTTCCCCGCTAAGTTTTGCGGTAAAAATGACGCCACACGAGTTTAGGTCATGTGACCTCAACACCAATGCAGTTTCCCCGCTACACCAGGAAAAATTACGTCACCTGGCTGGATGTCACGTGACCTACACACAAATTCAGTTTAACCGCTAGCGGGAAAATTAACACGCGATCTGTCACGGCTCTTTCAATTATGTCCGCAGCTAATTGCTTAGTTGGACACCAACATAGTCGTTTTGCCCAAATAGTTTTGTCTCAAAAAGATATAAACTAAATATTACAAAAAAAAGTAAAAAAAAATAGCACGAGCATTACTACGCTGTCAGAAACTCACATTTTTCGACGGTCAAGAGGTACATGCATACATTATAAGCACAATGACGATTTTGTGAAACAACAGCAACAACTACTGCTACTACTACCACTGCTGCACTTCTACTACTACTACTGTTACTAACAATAATAAAACAATCAATAGTCAAGCCAAAATAAATTGTAATTCAGCACTGAAAAAAAAGAAATTGCTCTACAGATGCCTGATCAATATGCCCAAACACAGGTCCAAGTAGACCCATGTCTAAGGGCCTCTCCTTGAATCACACAAATAAAAGGTACCTACTGCGACACTGACCATTACCTGACCTGCAACTCTCTTTCCCTGTTTCCAGCATGCCAGCCAGTGTCCCCTGGAGCCTGTGTACTGCGAGAACAAGTGCGGGGCCAAGGTGTCCCGCAGGCTACTGCAGGAGCACCGCGCCAATGACTGCGCCAAGCGGCTTGTGCCCTGCCCTTACTGCCGCAAGGAGTTCGTCTTCGATACGCTCAAGGTGCGGATGCATGCTCACCGTAGCCTTCCGTCCTACTGTGCTGAATAACATTGGTTAAAGGGGGCTGGAAGTGCTTGGAGGTACAGTTCTGATGCAGTCGACATTACTGACGATGTATTGTCTTGAGCTAAATTAAAATTTTACAGCGAAGCTGTTATGTGCTAGGATCTGGGAAAAAATGTGTCCGCGGATGTTGACAGAAAACTCCCTATTAATCGTGGAAAGTATGAATAAATAAAAATTTAAAAAAGGGGGCAACCAGCGTGAGTCAGCTTTTCTTGGCATTATCAGATAGTGAGGTCCTGATCCCTTGTTATCATCTCTAGGCATCGTCCTTGAGGTTGACCTAGAAGTCGTTCCTGAGGTCGTCCGAGAGGTCGTCCTAGGCGTCGTCCTCAAAATCCTCCTAGAAGTCGTCCTAGACTGCGTCCTCGAGGTCGTCCTAGAAGTTGTCCTCGAGGTCGTCCTAAAGTCATCCTAGAAGTCGTCCTCTACGCGTTGTCCTAGAGGTCGGCCTAGAAGTCATCCTTGAGCTTGTCCTAGATGTTGTCCTCTAGGCATTGTCCTAGACGTCGTAAAAATAACAGCTTCGCTGGTCCTCCATCTTCACGTGAAGTGGAAGGGCTCTACAATTTTAGTCTGGCTTGTGCATTTTACTACAAAATACACAATAGGAATAAAGTGCACAACCATGGTTTCCTGAAAGGAAGGCAACTGATACCTTTTTCAACGTCCTTCTCTCCCAAACGGGTATCAAGCATCAAGCTGCTTGAAAGGTGAAGGAGGTGGGGATATGCGACAGAAGGAAGTGAGCAAAAGCAGCAAAAAGGCCAAAAAGTGAAGTGTCACAAATAAATGAAACATCTCCATAATACTTAAAACGGAAGTATTGCCGTAAAGTTTATAACGAAAGTCTCTTTAGATTAACGGATTGTTTTTACAGTGCATAGGGTTACCAACCGTCCCGGATTTTGCGGGACTGTCCCGACTTTTCATAAAGCGTCCCGCGTCCCGCATCCTCCCTGTCGTGTGACAGGGAGCTATATGTCCCGGATTCGGTCCAGACGGTCCAGTTGGAAATCTTATATGTTATTCAACGTACGCCGAACAATGTGCACCATGCTGCGAAACACGAAGTATGCACGAAGCAATGCTGTGTCGGCTGCGAGGCTTTAGCCACTTTAGCATGCAAGAGCAATGGCAAGCCGGAAATCGTGGCGGGCGCCTGTTATCATCATCATTGGTATAAACCACTTTGTATCTCCCTTCCCCTCCCTCACGCTGCACCCCCCCCTTTCCTTCCCTCTCCCTTCCCCTCCCTCCCTCCCTCCCTCCCTCCCTCCCCCCCCCCCGTCCCGACTTCCTTCACTGAAGAGTTGGTAACCCTAACAGTGCAAGATGAAGTGTTGAGAACATTGGAAAAGTCCAGCGGTTGTGTGTTCAAGGCATTGACGATTCTTTTGCTGCACAAAAACCATACTATCATCCACAATACCGTTACTTTCACATCACCTTGTTAAAAATGTCTTTCCGTGCATTTCGCCTTTCAGAATGACATGATGTCCATAGAAACTGGGACAGGTAGCATAAAATATTGTCAAATAAGAACAGACATAGCCTTGACTTTCTAATGATGTTTTGATATTTTCTGAATATTAGGCACGTAACCATCGAGATTCACACCGAGTGTTTTAGTTGAAAGCAAAACTTCCACTTTTGGTTCTCTTTTGTTGTAAAATACATGTTTCAGTTGGTTTTATGAACTCTCAAATTTCCTTCACAGGGAAGCGGAGCTTCGACTGCATGTAGTACAACTGGATTATTGATCTTTGCTTTTGTAAGCTCTCCCAAGTAGTCACTCCTTTCTTTCTGTTCTGCAGCCATCCATTGTTTTCTCAATTTAATTGCAAAATGGAATATCATCTCCAATCACGGAACAGAATCACCAAGCGTCCACTTTCATTTCTGGTTCTCTACTGTTGTAAACTCTGGTTTGGTTTTGGTTTTGTAAACTCCCAGAATTGCTCAACAAGGAAGCGGTATTTTGACAGCATCTAACACTGGCTTATTGCTGTGGTTGCTTGAGTCAGCGCTCCTGAACAGCTGCTTCTTTCGATTCTGCAGCCGTCCGTTGTTTTCTCATTGCAAAGTGGCTCTCTGCTCGCAGAACCACATCCCCAAGTGTCCTCGCTACCTGGTCCAGTGCCACCAGTGCGAGACTGCCAAGATCCCCAGGGAGGATCTGGAGCACCACCTCAAGGACCACTGTCCGAGCGGCCGCCGTGGGATGCGTCTTCAAGGACCTTGGCTGCAAGTTCAAGGTCAGGGGAACGCCCCTCCTTCTGACCGCCGACCAATCCTGGGTTAGCTGCGAGTGCATCCTCAACATGGCCGTTCGCGGCACCAGAGCAAGCATGTCTGTCTCTGAAGGGGCATGCGGACACTTAAAAATTGGGAAGCACTTCTAGATCACTGCTCAGATACAAACTTCTGGTACATAACATAAATTTGGTCTCCAAAACAATAGGTAAAAAAATATAGCTCTGAATGTTAAGGCTGACAGAGAATGGCCAAACTATAGTTTATTGCCAGATGCAGAGCCCACAAAACGCACAAGGGACCAAGAGATGCAAGTGAAGGACAGGGTCAGAGTATGGCACTATTAATCTGCCCCTTTTAGTACTGAAACAGAGTAATCGACATAAAATTTAGTGGAAGACCCACTAAATTTTCCAAATTGGAATTGACTGGTCAAAGATTTGCTTTGAATATTTATAAACAAGCTAAGACAATACAAATCTTGGACATTAAGGTGGTTGACAGTAGACATTCTTTGTTTCCTTTCATTCTCAGTCAAGTGGGTTCCGTATCTGGTATGCGGGACGAATAGATAATAAAACATTTCGACCCAGAATATGCGAGAAGATATAGGTGAGGCAAAACAAAAATGTTTGACCATCGCGCTGTTTTCGTGGAACACCTTCCAGCGGCATGGAGAAATCAAATCGATGTTCTAACACATACCAGAGGTGACGGCCTTCAAGGTGGTTGCGCCCTCATGGAAAAGGAAAAGAAAAGCACCTAACTAAACCATTCCCTCTCTCTCCAACTTGCAGGGCTCCCAGTTTGCCTTGGACCAGCACCTTGACGAGAGCAGCAAGAACCACCTGAGCCTCCTGTGTGGCCTCGTCTCCAGGCAGCAGCAGCAGATCTCCGCCCTGCGCAGCGCCCTCCACGGCCTTGCGGCCAACACCACGGGCACTCTGCTATGGAAGATCTCGGACTACAGCAATAAGATGGCCGACGCCAAGGCCCAGGACGGGGGCCTCGAGATCTGCAGCCCGCCCTTCAGTACCAGCCCTTACGGTTACCGCCTCATGGCCACCCTCTTCCTCAACGGAAACGGGTCGGGGGAGTCCAGCCACCTGTCCGTCTACATCAAGCTCCTGCCCGGGGAGTACGACTCGCTGCTGCCGTGGCCCTTCTCGCACACCGTGTCCTTCACGCTGCTCGACCAGCCGTCCGTCCCGGAGAAGGCGTGCAACATCGTGGAGAGCTTCGTGCCCGACCCGACCTGGAAGAACTTCCAGCGGCCCAGCCGCGAGCCCGACACCCTCGGGTTCGGCTTCCCGCGATTCGTGTCGCACGAGATGCTCAAGAAGTGCCACTATGTGCGGGACAACACGCTCTTCATCAAGGTCACCGTGGACGAGAGCAAGATCATTGCAGTCTGAAGTTACGTGAACGTTTCGCTGCAGGTGTGGAGGGCGGTCTGCTGTCCTGCGGGTCGCTTGGCGAATGTGAATCCGCCGGCGATTGGGTGACAGGGCTCGTCCACACCCATCGTAGGGTGTTACCCCGTTTGCAAGCTTATTTGTCTCGGCTACGCTGTTTTAGGAACTCCGGGGATGGTGCCTATTGCAAGCTTCACTTCTGAACCTGTTGCACAAGGGATGTGCTGGAACTGAAGCTCCACAAACGTTTTTCACAGAGCGACCGCGAAAAGAACAGCTTACTTTGTAGGTACAGCAGTTTAAAGCGTGAAGACGACAGTACAAGTATTTTACAAGAACAGTGGAAGGAGTCCAACGCGGTAATACGTCTTGCAAAGCGTCATTTAAGATTTCCCGAATAACTTGTGTTGGTGTACCTTGTGGGCTGGTCTAGTTACACAATTTAGAGAAGATCCAGAGGCAATATTTTGGCTGCGGTAGACTGGATCGTTGGCAACCAATGACGCTGGAGAGATATAATTGGAGGTGTTCCGAGACTGTAGCAGGACAATACTACCACAAATAGAAGGAACTCTCAGGAATAATGTACTCGCAATGAAAAAATATGTTTAATTAATGACTGAATTCTGGATAATGCTCTTCCAGAGCGACTCTGGGTTTATCAGGGAATTTATGAAGATCCCAGTTTCACAGTCTGGAAGCAATGGATCCGACAGGGCTTGAGACTCCATACCCAAAACAGCAATGTCCACTCAGTACAATTTTTTAATGTTGTACAAAAGGTTTAGATCGTCGAAAGTGCTTAGAGAAAGGAAGTGCTTTGCGCTTCTGTTACTCTGTCGGCATCATATTCAGATCATTAAGCATCAGTTAATCGCAGCAGGTGTGTACATGTTTTAGTCATGTTGAGTCAGTGTTTGGCCCACATTCGTTTCATATGCTATAGACCATTTGCTATATTACTCAAGCATCAAGGAGAATGCAGGGATTGGTGTTCCACGCGCCACACGCGCACGCCTTCCCAGTATTAAAGATTCGAAGTAAATAACCAAAATAAAGCGTTGACGAACGCGTGTGCAAGATACAATTTGTTTTAGGTTTTTGCTTCAGAAAATTTACTACTGCTGAGGGCGGCACGTGCGGCGCGTGGAACACCAATCCCTGCATTCTCCTTGATGCTTGGGTAATATAGCAATAGGTCTATTGAGTTTCATCTGGCTGAGGGTAACAGCTTGCAGAATCTCCTAATTTGATCAAACATAAGTAACCTGATCATTAATACAAGTTGCCAGTTTGCAAGTTCTAAGCTCATTGCAACATTTCTGAAACAGATGTCTGGCTCATGATCACAGCACACTCTCGGCATTAATCAAATTTTGCACTTTATTGTATAAGACGGAAATGATATATCAAACATAAAATACATAAAGCTGTGCTTCTTCCTCTGTCTTTTGAGCATAACATACTCTTACGATGCCAAAGTGCCCATAACACTTCTATTTATATTTTATGTCACAGACAGCGCTCCCACTGAGATTGCTTTACCTCCTTTACTTTTCATTACGAGAGGATGATGTATCTTCTAATATAATGCTTTAATGCTTTTATGCATTGTAAATAGTATTCGTCACCAATTTACTGATGACATCCATTATTTTGCTGCAACTAGTCACAAGTCATAAACGTGGAGTCTTCCTTTTATCTACAACACTAGTACGTACAGTGTGTTTTGATGTGTACGCTCATTTCAGCCACAATAAAGGTGCTGCATTTTCAATCTTCCCTCTGTTTCACTAACACAAAAGCTTTCTTCGACGGTACACTTTATTACCCATAAACATTTCTTGGTGGCTCTGTGTGGCCAATTCTCAACAAACATGGACATACTAGCTGTCCTGCTGTACTGGTATGGCAAAAAAAAACAAAAAAAAACACTTCCAGTGAGAGGCTGCTAACTGTAGTATTTCACACTATACAATGCATAAAACAACAATTGAACAAGCACAATCCAGGCACTGCATTTCTGCCGAGGATGATACTACAAAGTCGTTTTTGTCGTAGCACTCTGTCACTTCATGCAAAACATTCAAGAGTCAGTGCCATCAATGTTATACCTACAATTATGTTCATTTATTTATTTATTTATTTCATTTAACCTTCGAGACCTCCATCAGCAAGGGCATTACAGAAGGTACAACACTCATAAGAGAAAGTACTTAAACAAAACAAAAACAAAATATACAATGCTAAATGAAAAAACCAAAAAGTTAAAATAATAAGCTACCCGTAAAGATCACGGCACCCCTTTACTCTCACTCGTAGTAACCCTACGACCCTTCTTTCTCCCTTCCCGTTTCCTCGGTCGTACTTGACACAAAGCAGCCAGTACTATTCCCGTCTTACACCCACCGACATCACAGTCAAGCAGTACAGATCCACGTGCCATTGCAGCAAGTTTACAGCCTCAAACGCTCGTGCATATTCGGTAAAACCCCATCTCTCATTTCATACAGCCACAAGTTCTCAACTCCTATGGGACAACAATGTGTTCCAACCGTTTCTCACTACACCCGGGGACGAGACCCACGCTCAAACGATGCCGTACTCCTTGAGCAGGTTGTTGGCGATGACCAAGCGCTGCACCTCGCTGGTGCCCTCGTAGATCTCGGTGATCCTCGCGTCTCGGTAGTGGCGCTCCGCGGGCATGTCCGTCACGTACCCCATGCCCCCCAGTATCTGAATGGCCTGGGAAAGGATGTCGTACTAGGCGTCAGCCCCTGCTGATGGCAGTGCACTGCATCTACCACTGCAGCAATTTCGTGCCAGACATAGGACTATAATAATAATAATAATTATTCTGGCTCAGGAGAGCCGCGACGCCGCAGAAAGGCCGATGGCCCATACCGTAGAGGTCTCCGACGCCGCACAATACAAGGTTGAACAGTCATGAATATGTACAGATGGCAAGCGTAATGGTGTGAAAATCGGATGAATACAAACAGACTCGAAAATGGGGAAGGAGGGGGGGCAGAGGTCTATGGAAGCACACCTATATCTTTGAATATCAGCTTAGAAGGATAAGTTGACAGACATTTACACACTAATTGGACCTCACCTACGTGGAAACAGTAAAAGCCATACAAGTAGCAGTAGTCTTAAAGAAAAGTTCGAGCACTTTGAAAAATTACGCGAGTTACGAGCGGTTTACTATATCTTTCTGTCTCCCCAATTCGGTTAATGCGCCGAGATTGGACAGGATTTAGTGCAAAACGCTTTTAAGTCAGGCAGCAATTGCCAAAGGGCATGTGGCAAACCTCTCTGTACCCGTTATGTGTCGAAGATTTGCGACGTCTTAGTGAAAATTTCCGAGTCGGCTGAAAGTCGAGCAAAGGCCATCCGAGACTAGGGGCAGGTTTGTGGGTCAGGCTTGGGGGGAAGGGGCGGTAGATATTTGACTGGGGGTGGTTCTGCAGAGAGATCCGACATCATGAACAGATGTGATGACACGAGCAATGCGTTGCCCAGATCCATTTAATTGATCTAATATTTGTAATTTCACCAAAAACAAAACATTTCTTCCTGGAAAAAAGAAAAAAAAAGCCGGTGTTTGTTATATTTTTTATTAAAACAAGCTGCTCCCGGAGGGTCAGGGAGGGACAATCGCACCGTCGTACACGCGCTTAAAACATTTTGTCATTGCACAATAAATCAAGAAACACTGAGACATTTCGGCTGCCTGATAGAACAAGCAAACTGGGATGGCGTGTACAGTGAAGATAATGCTACTGTAGCTTATAAGTACTTTATAAAGAAATTAAAAAACTGCTTCGATGAAGCATTTCTTCTGAAGGAAGCAAAAGTAAGAACAAAAGAAAACTAGAAGCCGTGGGTCACTGGTGACCTACCTAACATAATTAAAAATAAAAACAATAAGTTTCATGGATTTATTTGGCATCGTGCTCCTAACATGCTTATTGAGTTTAAAAAGATAAGAAATAAGCTGAACTCTGACCTAAAAAAGGCAAAGTGTGAATATTATCAAAATAAATTTGAGCACATTCACGATGACCAAAGGAAAATATGGGATGTCGTAAATGATCTGACTAACAGGAAGCAAGCCAGTGGCCACGTGCAACATATCCTTGTAGATAACCAAAACTTTTCTGGCAAAAAGTTTGACGACAATTTAAATCAACAGTTTGTGGGTATTTGCACATACATTGAACAACACGACGAAGTAGACAACCGCACGACGACAGGTAATCCTTCTGGACCTATAATGCTCGTTCCGATGACACCAAGCAAAGTTAATAAAATTATTAGAAATCTAAAAAGCAATGTCTCTGCTGGTGATGACAGAATAAAGGCACTGCCAATTAAATATGTAGTGGCTCTGCTGAGTCCAATTCCATCTTGCATAATGAATAGAATGCTTGGAACTGGTAATTTTCCTAAGAGCTCAAATCGGCAGAAGCTATTCCTCTGTACAAGGGAGGTGGAGAAACAATAATCCATAACTACAGACCAATTTCCATTTTTCCCATTTTCTCCAAAATTCAGGAATGCATAATCAATGACAAGTAAACTAGCTTTTTCTAGAAGCATAATATAAGTACTAATGTCCAATATGGTTTGCAGAAGCATAAATCCACGAAGCAAGCACTTTTGGATATTAAAGACAAAATTGTGGAAAACATTGAAAGTAAATTGCTCACGCTCTGCTTGATTCAAGATTTAAAAAAGGCGTTCGACACTGTTCATCATGACATCTTACTAAAAATAACTAGAGAATTATGGCATAAGAGGTGTAGTACTGAAGCTAGAATTATTTAATGGATCGTTATCAGTACATTTCTATTAACCACATATGTAATAAAATGAAAATAGATTCTTTACTGCCAGATTCCCCCTAGTTGATAATGTACGCACATGATACAAATGTTTTTTTTTACTGGAGTTACTAAAAGTGCCTAGAAATTGCTGCAAATGCCTACCTCCTTAAGCTATCGAATTGGTTATGAATAAATTGATTGAAACTAAATGCATGTAAAACTAAATGTATAATTTTCAAGCCAGTCAGTAAGCGAAACAATAGCCCTACCGTAGAATACCACGCATCCGTCCATTCCACACTAAGCGCCCACCCCCAAACTTGTAAGATCTGAGAAAATATGCACAGTACATTGATATCTAAAATTGATGACCCGACAAGCGCCCATCGCCCATTTTCTCGCGATTATCTCTAAATTTTGAGTGGGCGCTTGCCCGGTATTTTACGGTATTAACATCAAATTTGAAAAAACAATTCTCGAGCAAGTGGCTAAACAAAGGTTTCTAGGCATCTGGTTTAGTGAAGAACTCTCATGGTCTACGCATGTCAATAAACTAAAATCGGAGCTTTCTCAAATCACTGGTATAATATATAAAATATGAAATTTGATATCCATTTCATTAAAAATGACGTTATATTATTCCTTGTTTTATTCCAAGATCAGTTATGGAATACTAGTGTGGGAAACGACAATTACATCAAACTATAACAAAGTAATTATTATCCTGAAAAAAATTATTCATACTTGTGAAAATTATAGAGGCGATATAAAAAAACTTGAGCACCGCACCACTCTTCATTAAAAATAACATGTTAAAGGCGGACCAAATATATCACTTCAAATTATTCCAATGGATACACCGAAACAAGCCTTACAAGATACCCGCACTGAGTTTATTTCTACATGCCTTGCAACAGAACCGTACGCCTTACCTGATGAGAAACATAGGTAGCTGCTTCCGAAGCCGCAAGTTTGGCCATGGCAGCTTCCTGAGGGCAGTAAACAATAAATTCATTACCTGCTGCACAACTATAGTCCGTTGCCACCTAAGAACGAAGGGCGAGGGTAAGACGGGCCGGAGAGGAGGAAGCAGACGGAACGCTAAAGAGAGGAGGAGGTTTCCCCCTCTCTTCTCCAGCGTTCCGTCTGCTTCCTCCTCCCGGCCTGTCTTACCCTCGCCCTTCGTTCTTTGGTTGCAACGGACTATAAATACTGTGCTATGTTTCAATACCAAAAATCCATCTATTAAAAAAAAAAAAATCCTTTACTTTAAACAAGCACATTCCTGTGCCAAAATCTTATCTGAAATATGAGTAAAAACAAAAAAAAACAAAAAAAAACATTTACGTATTGGTATGGGGAACATCACAAGTGACTTTTCTAAGATGGCAGAAGAGACAGCTATACTGCACTTGGAAGTCCATGACAAACTAGAATCAGTGGTCATTGCCATTTGTTTTTTGCTGGCTTTTAGCCTATTATATGTGCTTTCAGGTTTTATATATTTAATTATTTATCTTGAAGGGTGACAATGCAGTTAGTGCTTGTATGCTGCCATCTTTCAAAAAGTTTTAGCAATGTAATTTCCTCTAACTATTCCTAGCCTCAATATACAAGGCGTTCGAGGATGCATCCCTCCAGGGAAGCTTTAAAAAATGATCTGACAAACTGGTTATACTCGGAATGTATTTGGTTTCCAAATAAATACAGTTATCCCTTGTTATAACAAAGTCAACGGGATGAAAAAAAAAATCTATATAAGCGGTAACTTGTTAAAAGTGATACGAGCCAAAAAAACAGTGCCAGCAGCCTTGAAGGTGGACGGGAACATTGCGGAACACTCTGACCGTACATTTAATCGAACAAACCTTGGTTATGAACATCTCACGGCAACTTCACCGAGTAAAAAAATAATTAAGTGGAGTTTGCCCATAATTTCACCCGGGCACCAGTTCTCGTCGAACTGCTTCAGGCATCGCAGGAATACTGTCAGCACTGCTGCACTCCACTTTGTTTCAAAGCAGCCGTAGGACGTTTCGCATCCCCGCAGTTGTCGGCGTTTCCCTAGGTGCCTCTCCAACATCGCTTCGCGTTTACCCTGGCCGCACCCAAGGTCTACAGTCGCAGCATCCGTGGCAGGAGCAACAACGGGAACGTCCGCATCGACAAGCGCGAGCGAATCAAAGTTATCCTCGGTGGCTTTGCCAGCATGTTTTCACACACTCCTGTACAGATTGTTGCAGCTATGGAAATCGTGCGCCTGCTCGGCAAGCATGCTCGTGAGAGAAAATCTGACATGCGCGAAGCAGTTAGCAATCTTTCACCTTGGGGTCGCGGGCGCGCTTTCTCCTGCACGAAAAACTTCTTAAACCTGCCTAAAACACATTGCTTGTTCTGCAAAATTGCGGACAATGTTGAACAGCTCGATGGTGGAATGTCGAATTCTTTGTCGATTTCGGGCTTGGGCCGGCCACTTTTCTCAACCTCGCAGATTTAAGCAACTTTTGGTAAACACTCCCAGTCTATCATACGACGCACGTGTGCGTGCAGTATGCCACAGGTGCACCTATGCAGTTGCGCGCGTTGGAGGCTCCCAAAGGGATGAACTCCAAGCTCCATAGCCACTCAGTTTTCCCAGTTTCCGTTTGCCTCGGTGGAGAAGGGGGATGAACGCAAGGGTCTCCGTGCGCTTCCGTGTAGGCTTGCATGCTTTTGTCACTGCGGCCTTTGTAATAGGCAAGCGTGGTCGGCCACCAATACATTTAGAATATTCCGGTTAAAAATGTGTTCATTTTGGTCGGGACCACAATGAACTTCGATAAAAGCAATAATTCGAAAAAAGCGATTTCAATATAACAAGGGATTGCTGTATGTGACAGCAGCAGCTTCTGCTAGATCTCCCAGGTGGATGCTAGAATGATCTCTCAGTTCCTGCTATCAACTAACTGCAGCTGATGAAAAGACAGAGACCTTTGTAAACTTCAGCCCGGCGTCCTTCAACATGGCAGCCCTCCACGTCAGCAGACGGGCACTTTGTAGCCTCACTTCCATGTCTGCCAGTTTCATCTGGAAGGAATGTGTAACATTACAGAAGGCACTCAGCTAGATGGTGCAGACAATTCATTCGACATGCTAATGAAGAGCATTCTATCTGTGCATACGATGACTCTCGGAACATGGTCCCACATTTAAAAAAGCCCCTCTAATTAGTGGGAAACACAAACGCTTGACCTTCAACTGAAACACAATGTATGCTCATGTAAAGTGGCAGGTTCTAGGTTGGATGCTTGGGGTTGCAAGACCTGGCTTTAGCCTTTGCACAAATAAATCCCTAAAAGGCCTCTTTGAGGGCATTTATGCAGGTTAAGATTTTTGCGTAGACACAACTCATAAGGGCCCAATAACCAAGAAAAATATTTGTGACTCAAAATCTGACTTTCTTTTTTCTGCAAAAAAATAGCCAGTCGAGAACCGGCTGCTCAAGGCTTCCCTCACTCTCTTGTTCCAAATCCCGTGCCATAACGACACAGAACATGAAATATCCGAGAAGTCTTAATTAAGCTGTCTTTGGCGCATATCCACATTAACAAAATAAAATCCATAAAACAAAACCTAAACATAAACATATTCAACAGAAGTCTGTTTGGCTGGGTTGGACCCCCCGCACCTAGGGATTGGTAGGTGGCTACTTTCATTTATCATAAAAGATGACTCTCTTAGAGAAATTTCAAACACACAGTTGCAGGAAGTGAGACAGCCAGAGTGGCTCTTGGAGTCTCAGATGTGACAGTCCTCCACAACGGTGCTCTAGCGTGACTTCGCATGTTTTACTCGGCAAATATATACAACTGCAGAAAAAAGCTTTGGGTGGTGTCTTGACAAGCTCTTCGTGAAAAACGGTATTATTTTTTTAGAGTAACAGCGGCTGTTTGAACGCAGCAATCTTGCTGAAGTCTGCACAGTTCCCCGCACTGTGTGCCGAGATGAAGCGAAAAGCGAGGAACAAGCGGAAGCATGCCTGATCAGCTGTTCTCATTTATTCATTCATTCGTTTACTATTCCTTGAAGGCCCGTTAGGGCATTATACAAGGGGGTCAATAACACACTAAGAATCATTGTTTAAAATCAGTTGACACTCACGGAGAGGAAGTCAGCAATACAGGTGAATCAAAGAACAACAAAATACAATTAGTCACAGCCATCAACATTATACATTATTATTAACTTTTTTTAATGGAATGCACTGTGAACAGTAAAAAGGAAGGGAAAAAAGTATTAGCAGATAGACATGTTTGTAAGTTCAAAGTAATTGATGAGTTCTTCGGCAAATCTATCAGAGTTAGTCTTGGTTACAACGTTATCGGGTAATTTATTCCAGTCCTTGATTGTCGTAGGCAGATAAGAATTATAAAAAGCTACAGTTGAACTAAAAATCAGGCAAACATTGCAGGAGCTATCATGGCGGAGAGATATGCAGTGGGTGGAAGGAAGAGGGATGGTCTAATAGAGACATTGTTATAGTCTTATTTATGAAACAGGGTTAGTCGAGAAACAATGCGCCTAAACGAGAGTGAGTGAAGGTTAGCTTTGCTCTTTAGACCTGCTACACTAGTGAAACGAGAGTAGTTTGTGAACATGAACCTTAAAGCTCGTTTTTTGAATTGCATATCTAATTTCATAATCAGGTAATGCTGCCATGGGGACCATACAGAAGAAGCATACTCTAGGCGGGTTCTAACAAATGTTATGTATGATAAACCGTAACGTAATGTGACTAGCCATTTGACTCATTTAAGCATATTTTGCTTAGGGTCAAAGGCACACTGAAGATGCTTTGTACTTTTATGACTCGAACTTGGTTTGCTTGCCCCAACGATTAGGAACCAACAAGTGTGACCCGCTCCTATATATAAAATTGCACTAAAAGTAAGACATTCAACAGAATACACACTCCAGACTACCACACTCCGTAGTACAGGCCAAAGAGAAAAATAAAAAATGACCGCATCTCTACATGGTGAATGATGTTGATTGGGGCGAAGCTCGGGTGGTGCTGATGATACTGATTTTGGTCATAGGTATTGCTGCTTGCTGTCGGCGTTGACGCTTTGCCACCGCTTCCCGAGCTCTCAACTCCGGGTCCGCTTGGCGTTTTTGACGCTGTGCAGCAGCTTCTCGCGCCCTGGTCTCCGGAGCAGCTTGCTGTCTACGTAGACGCTGAGGCGCTGCATGCCGAGCTTTTCGGTCCTTTTCATTCATGGCAGTAGGAGAATGTGTGGTTTTCTTCTTTTTCTATTTTTAAGCAGACAGATGGCATGGCATCTCAGAACCCCTACTCTTTTTTGTCTTCTTTTTCTTTTTTCATAATTTTTTTTCATCTTTTTTTTCCAATTTTTTTTTTGCCCTACACGAGCACGTGATCTCACGAGCAGAAGCACAAGCAACCGACGCCGGCCTACGGCGGACGGACATACGGACATGCTAGCCCCTAAGGAGCTTCGCCTAAAACTCCCCAATTGCTTAGTTGAGTCCACTGTGATGCCTGCTGAAGATCGATACAATTACTAGTATGAGTGTGAAGTATATACGAGCTATGATAATTTAAAAATCGTTTACTTTGAAGACAGTCTCTTTTCAGCTGCAAACACGCTGTTTGTGCTAATAGCTCTGCCGAATTCATTGACATCCTCTTAGGACGGCCATATTTGAGACGTCAGAGAAGTTGTAAATGCATACAACCTCGTGCTAATGGACCAAATAGTGCAACAATTTAATATCGAAGTCAACATAGCCAGCGATAACATGCGAATAACCCACCGAGAGCGTGCGCAAGGTACCCCCAGACACCTACTTAGAGGGCCGCTGAACTTCCAAGGCACACCTTCAGCGACGACCGATATCTCAATATGCTTTCATTTCGGATATTGACCCTGAACACAAGCATGTTTCGTAATGACAAAAAGTGAGTCTCGTCAATAATAATAATAGTGCTGAACGCTTCTTTTAATTCTTTTTTCTGGGGAAGTTTAGCTTGCGGCATACGAGTCTTATGCAGGCTCTTAAAATGTTTTAAATGCTTTTCGGCAGTTTAGTTTCCCCCTAGATCGTTCGCATCTCCTCCACTTGGAAGACTGATCGGGAGAGGCCGTCCCCTGCCCACCTGTATTGCCTGGAAGGAGTGGAGGCTCTGGCCAAAGGACTGCCTCTTGCCAGAGTACTCCAGGGCGCACTCCAGGGCTGCCTGACCAATTCCCAGGGCCTGGCCGGCAATGCCGATGCGTCCGGAGTCCAGCACGCTCTGCAACGAGGGCGCTGCCCCTGACGGTCGAGGATGGAAGACGGAACACACGACCAAACGCGACGGCAAGATTTAAAACCGGACTGAACGCAACGTTTCTTAATTTTATAAAGGGAAGCCATTGTGGTTTTCTGAGCTGCCCAAACTTAACACATTTTCAGAATACCCAGACTTTACTCTTCTTGGAATGCTATTTATTGCCTCTATATTTTAAGTAGCTCTCAAGAAAACATTAAATGAATGTTATGAAAAAAAAGATTCAAATTCTCCTGCGCTCTACAGCGGAATAACGTTGCATGTTGCCTAACTTGCAAGTCGGACGGGCGATTTAAATTACGCTATACTTTTGCAAATTTTTTCTTGTTCTGCCAACATAAGTCTAACAGTTGTTCGTTCCCCACCGTCAAACTTCTCGTAATTCAACAGGAACAAGCTGCACTGCCCCCATTACATTTGACGTAACATTTTCGCTACTGACAGTGAAGCCTCTCCGCCTATCAGATTATTACATAGTGGTGTGCAACTCGTACAAAGGGGCGACTTATAGACCGGAAAACACGGTGCGTGTCCTGTCCAAGCGCTCAAGTACCATGGCGATCTTGAAGCCCATGCCCTCGTCCCCGAGCCGGTACTCCTTCGGGATGAGGCAGTCTTCGAAGATGAGGTAGGACGTGGACGAAGCCCGGATCCCCAGCTTCTCCTCCTTCTTGCCCAGGGTCAGCCCCTGGGTCGGCATCGGAACCAGGAAGGCCGAGATGCCCTTGTGCTTCTTGGACTTGTCCACTGTCGCCATCACCTGTTGGGCGACCACAACTCCTGTCACGCTTTCGTCTTGGAACTCCCTCTAGTTTGTGTTCGTCCAAATCGTCCAAAAGGTCTCTGCAGCTTCTCTGTTGTACCAAGCGTCGGATGCGGGAAACTTGTCGGCAATTGTCGGACACCGGCCAATAAACGATGGGAAAGCACGGGGCCAAAGCTTGCGAAGGAAACAAAGTAGACAACACGCAGTCCTCGGTAGCCTAACGACAGAGGCGGTGACCCGTTACTGTTGGTGACGGGTTAAGAATGCGGTAGATGCTCTGCCTTGAAAGCGAGCTTTCTGCCTTTGATAACACTTCATTGCATGTGCAGCCCAAGGTCGGCGGAAGGCAACGAGCGCACAACGAAGGCGGAGGGCGATTGGGGAGAAGTCGTAGTGCGAGAGTTTGGGTTCTGGCTAAATGGTTCTGCTGACATGTGAGATCCTAACAGGGTATGCTATTATACTATAATATGTGGTTCTCATTAGAGACATCGGAGTCTCAAGCCATAATATTCTAGTGTGCGAATAGTCGAATTTTCAAATAGTAGTTTAGAATAATACTAGGCTATTTTATATTCGCTTCAAGATGAACTGCGATATTCATATTTTCCAAAATGTTGACTACGGCAGGCTAACCCCATTAGAAAGACACTGAACATAGGAGAAAAACGTTTTTTTCCTACCTGGTTAGGTCAGGCAAGGCTCAAAATAAATGTTAGTCAAAAAAACATTTTTTTTTTTGCCCAATATTTATGTTACAATAGGAATTTTTCGATTTACGGGCGACACCAAAACTCTTATTATTTCTTATTATGTGCCTTTTCTAAAGTTTACGAGGTTTTATGTTTGCCCGTATGTCTCACTACTTCCAGCACAAGCTAAGTCATATCCAGCATGGTTTCCTAAAGGTTAGTTCAATAGAAACGAACCTGTGTTCGTTCCTTCACTATTCTGTGCCGTTTGTCCTAAAACTCGATCAAGTCGATACTTGGACATGTCGAAGGTGTTGACAGAGTAAACCACAAGTTGCTTCTGCATATTGTTATGGTGTTTCTCCTGCACTCACCAGGTGGTTTCAGTGTTTTCTTACCGACCGTAAAAGCAGTGTTTTTCTGATGTCTTTGTTCCTTTGTTCGGTGCCCCTCAGGGGTCTGACCTGGGACCACTATTGTTCCTTATTTTTATTAATGATATTGAATTGTGCGTGAAGAATTCTGGGTTGTTGCTATTTGCCGATGACTTGAAGCTATCTTTTAATATTTGGTCACTCAATGACTGCGCACTTTTACAAGATGACGTGTCACGCATGCTTCAGTGGTGCTCGGCAAATTATTTGTTAACCAATTCCGATAAAACTAAAGTGCTATCAATGTGCACAAAGAGGGAGTCGATTTTAAATACCTATGTTCTTGATTTTCACTACCATTTTGCGTGTGTCTGTGGTTTGCAATCTTGGCGCTTAGGTATTTTGATGATCGTCTTTCTTTTTCCTACCATGTCTCTCAAATTGTTGCATCAGCTGTAAGATTGCTAGGCTTGATTTCTCGTTTGACCAAAGATATTTTTAATTCATTGTGTACTATTCGCTTATTTTGCAGTCTAATTCATTCTCGGCTTGAGTTTGTGAGTGTTGTGTGGAATTCTATCACAGCAACCGATGCATTGCAAACTGCAAAAAGTTCGGAAGAGGTTTATTCGAATCGTTTATGATCGTTATTTTAAATGAAGGTGTTTTTATGAGTACGCATACATAGTCGAGACTCTCGGCTTACCTTGCTTTTCACTTCCTAATCATATTGTTTTCCTATATACGTGTTGTTCACATTGTACAGACGTATGTGCCCCACATCAAGACTTCGGTCATTCTGGGGCATGGAATATTAAAGTATATGTATGTACCCTTAAGGGATGATGATGATAGCATTTGTGCACAGCTAGTGTGCGCTTGGAGGTCCAGCAAAATCGAAGCCCACACTACTTGGGTACAAACGCTATCATCATCATCCCACAGGGGTACAGTTTCGGTTTCGCCCGCAAATAGAAAAATTCGTATTGAAACCTACATTGGGCGGATTATTATTTTTTTTTTTCAATGAATATTTGTTTTGAAATTTGCCTGTCCTGACTAGGTAGAAAAAATTTTTTTTCCCCTAGGTTTAGTGTTTTTCTAAAGCACTTCTCACTGTACACTGGTGCACTACGGGGAAACAACACCCGCAGAGCTCACTTCCGCGGGTGTGGCTTTTCTGCAGTACACCGGTGCTTGGCAAGAAGCACACTCAGCAGGGCTAACCTGCCAGCGATCAACACTTCGAAAAGTACAAATATCGCAGCCGCGTGCTTAGGAAAAAGCTCTCTTCCAAAGTGGGATGGTGCACATGCATGCCTGGTGTATTTAAAGAAACGGAGCCTTTGTGAATGTTGGTATCTACACTGCAGTAAACATTTCACAATTAAACTGGCATGCATGAATATGTGTTAAGAAGATATGCCCTGACAACTTGTGTTAATCATATGTGATTGAAGAAAAGATATTTGCATATACAGTGCAAGCCACTTATAACGATACCACATATAACGATTTACCACTTATAATGATCAGTTTTTAGAGTTTGTAGACTAGAAACGATCCGTTTCAAGTCCAGATACAATGATAATCGGTTATAACGATTGAATTTTCGGGTTTTCTCATTATCGTTACAGGTGGATTGCACTGTAGCAAGAATATTTATAAACCCCCTTGATTGGGAATGACTGGGCATCTCAAAACGTTTAATATTATGTCAAATGTGTCATTTACTTGCCATCTCAATGTAAGCATTAGACTTTTGAAGGCCACAGTCAATAAATACAGTAAACTTTCGTTAGTTCGACCTCGGTTAATTCGACTTTTCGTTTAATTTGATCGTGTTCAAAAGTCCCGGTGAGCGCCTATACATTTCTATGGGAGGAAAAGTTTGATAGTTCGAACTCGGGAAGACTCCGCATCGGATAATTCGTCCCGAGCGAATGCGCGCAGGCTCACGTTGCACGGCACCACAGCAGAAAAACCACCAATGTACGGCAAAACACGGGCCCTTTGCTGCAAAGCCGAACGTGCGCAAATATGCGCCTGCTCCTCTACGCCGTTGAGATGGACCGTAGCGAATGACACGAGCCAGCGCAACCAATCTGGCGTGGAGTAGCGCGGAGAACATAGCACATAGTAATCGAGCGCAAAAACAGCGCGCACGTGCGCGCTCTTAATGCGCGGCACGCTTTTCTGTAGCATCGTGTGCGGTCCATCTTGAGCGCCAGAAGGCTTAAGTTCTCTTTTCCTTTCTTTTGTTGTTATTTTTCTGTCGCCGACGGTTTGGCCTCCCGGCGCCAAAATCGCTCGCTCTCACTCGTAAAGCTTTCTCAGCACGCGCTCTCAAAGCACTTTTCTGTAGCATCGCGTGCGGTCCATCTTGCGCACCAAAAAGCGCAAATTCTCTTTTCCTTTTTTGTTTTTATTTTTCTTTGTCGCCGACGGTTTGGCTGCCCAGTGTCAAAATCAGCCCAAAAAATTTACTTTTTTTTTTTTTTAAGTGTGCGGTTTTTTGGGGTTGTGACATTTAGTTGCGATGTTCTCCGGAGCCTGCTTTTAGACACGCGTTTTAAGCGCAGACGGCAGCAGACCATCCGTGAGTACTGTGGGCAATAAAAGGAAGTTTAATTTTAACCATTTTTCTGTCTTTTTTTTAATTCAATCATTCGGATAATTTGACCAAATTTCAAAGTCCCGTCGAGGTCGAATTAACGAAAGTTTACTGTATACTGTAGAATGCCGCGCACCTGCCCATTCCACATTAAGCGCCCATATCCAAATTTCTAAGATCTGAGAAAATATGCACAGTACATTTACATATAAAATAACCGGACAAGCGCCCATCCCCACTTTTTTCGCGATTATCTGTAAATTTTGAGTGGGCGCTTGCCCGGTATTTTAAGGTAGTAAGATTAAAATTAATTTAGCTTAGAAATAAATAAGTGGAAGCTTGGCAACAACTTTCACAACTTCAGCTGGGTTTTCATTTAAGCACGCTGCTCTGCAGCAGTGAAAGACTTGGAGAAACTATTCGATATTTGATTCTAAAATATTTGGCCAAGACCACTTTTAGCTTTAAACTCAAAATCCACTATTAGCACTTGACCAGCATATTTACTTTAAGTTTCACAAACAATGTCTGAGGAATTTGCAGAGCAAATGTGTACTATTTTGTTTTTACCTTGACTCAGCTTTATTGCAGTGTGATGAGTGAGTAGTATGTTTTTATTCGTTTTTGAGTGTATCCTTTATTTTCTTTTTATTATTAAGTATATTGATTGTTTTCTAGTATTCTCATATGTTGTTCACTGTGCACTAGTTCCTATTGGAACGATTTATGTACCCCCCTATGTAATACCCTCTCACGAGGGCCTTTAGGGGTAATATGAATAAATAAATAAATAAATAAATACAAAAAATTTAGTGACATTCAAATAGTATGCAAAACAATTTGTTGGGAAAAGGAAACCAGTTTAAAGAAAAGCTTTTGCAATAACACAGTTATCAACCATAGTGGTTCAGCTAAGATGTTCAGGCAACGTTACGAACAGCAAAAACAAAATAGATACGGACTGGCTTTATGCCTGAAAACGTACCAGCTGCTTTCTACCTTCAATGCTTACTGTGCTATGACTGTTGTTGCCAGCAATAATTCTCTTCCTAGCTTTTTTTCTTCCGGCACTGATTTCTGGTAGCTCCTGCCCAACGTCAATAATGTGACATTTCATTAAAGAAAGTTTAGGTCATATGATTGCAAGCACGGAATGAGTCTCTTTTCGGGCAGAGAGGATTACATACCACGGCAGCCTCTCCCTCATGAGCCGAAGTAATCCAAGCTTTGGTTCCATTAATCCGGTAGTGGTCTCCTTCCAGTACTGCTGTCGTGGAGGCTGCTCCAGCATCACTACCATTCCCTGAAAGTGGCACGAGTGCAGGCAGTTCACCTCAGTTTCAAACAGGACTAGAACGAGTGACCACAACAGCACAACTGCCAAACCTAAAGATGCCCTCTCCTGTCCTCCAGGCGGTTCTTTCTTTGCCCATAGCTGTCTTGTTCCGATTGACATTTGCATGTTTCTCCCATAGCAATGTCTACGCCGGTGAAATGAACATGAGTCACGAGAAGCTGTAATCCCAACAAGCTTGTACCTTTCTGTGCCAGTGTGTTGAAAATCGCCAAAAAATTAATGAAACCTGCATTCTGTGGGCTCTACAGTTTCTAGTCGTAACTTAGACAGGAAAAGATAATGACCCAATCATACTTGAGAAAATCAATTCCATTTCGAAAATCGGGTGCCTGGATTTCGGCTTCTGAAAAATTCAGTTACTGGATCAGCATTTTTCAAACAATGAGTATTAGTTTGAAGCTAAATAAATTTCTGTTAGATAGATAGCTTTAGAGCATGTAATGCCTGAAGCCATCAACAACATGGTCGAAGTTACTAAGTTGTAAGTACTACAATCTTATTTGAATACACTAAAAAATAAAAATTTAACAGAATTTCCAGTCATACATCAAAACAAGAAGTTTAACAATAACTTAAATCACTCAAGAAACTTTCTGAAAATCCATTATAAATCTCCTAAACCCAACAAATAGCTTGACGAGTGCCAACAAGCAGCAAGACAACTTTTAATGAAAACCTGAGTGTGTTGGAAAGGTTCATTTAAACACAAAAGAATAAACAGAAAGGACAGAGCACAGAACACAACATCTTTCATCCAGCAACGATCAAGACGAAACCCCCCCCCCCACAAGGTGTCAACAAATCTTGCGAGAGGGACAAAATATTGGTGAAGGAAAGGGAAATGCCAGAAAGAAAGCGAGAATAAAATAAAATACAATAATTCTATGTTTGGAAAATGAGATAACAAGCTTAAAACTAAACTAGCATCAAGACACCCAATGCTCATTTTGAAAACTTTGAAAAGAGCTTAATGTAAAATCACAGGAACTCTTTTGGGTGTTCAATGCCGAAAGTAAATGATCGTTATCCGACTACTCTGCCGCCTCTTGGAGACGTTCGATACTCATACGGAAATTTTTGTTAACGCAGGTTACAATTTGGGAAGCCACAGGATAGTACCTTGTCTGCCTATTGTGGTTTGGGTCTAAAAACAATGTAGAATGATGCAGGCAGTTAGGTAGAGGCAAACTTCACAATGAGTCAGCACGTGTGGCATGCAAGGCTGTGGCTGAAGCGTACCAGGCTCTGAGAGGGCAAAGCAGCCAACCCTCTCCCCAGTGGTGAATGGACGAATAAACTTCTCCTTCTGTGCTTCGGTGCCATACTTGAGGACGGCACCCAGAAACAGGGACTGCAGAGAACCAACCACACCAAGGATACTGAAGCGAGAGAAACTGCTAAACAGGCAGTGACACCCCTAAGAACAATTTTTTTTTTTTTCACGTAAAGCACTAGATTATGATGTCAAGACACCACCGAACAAGCTTTTTGCTGCAGAGTCATGTCTTAGCTTGACAACTGTTAAAGGGCAACTCCGCTCAATTCCGAAAAATTTAGGCTTAAATGCGATTCCATTTTCACAAAGCACTACTAAACAGCTCTACGTCTTCGGATTCGCGAAATGTGGAACATTATTTGTGTAATCTTAATTTAAACATCAGCAGATACCGAAACCGAAACTTCGGTTGCGTCAGGCAACATTGGTCTCGTGTCGTCAGAGTCATGGCCACGTCACGTCGAACCACGTGGTCTTGTGACGTTCGTGGGGGCGAGGTACAGGACACGCGACGCGGGCAGGTCGCTTCGCATGGCGTGGACGGTGATGGCCCGGGGGAGAGGGGAAGGGGAGAAGACGAAAGAGGAGAGGGGGAGCGGAGAAACAGACCGATAAGCGCGCAGGGCAGCGCAAACTAGCGCATCCGCGTTACGGTGATCACGTGGACGCCGTTGAGCCAACACCGGGAGGAGAAACTCATGACGTCATCGTTCCATTTCGCTCTGACAACTAAAAACAAACAAAACGTGAGAATGACGTAGACATGCCTCTGACGTAGTGGCTCAACGTTGGCCGCTCCAACTCCGTCGCATTGACTGCGCTGACGATTGCGCCTCACGTCGCACGCTAGAGTTGGCAGATTTCGGCGACTTGGCTCATTTGAAAGTTTGCTGGCCAGTTTATTAAATATATAGACGGAATTAGATCGTAATATTTGACATGGGGTCTTTCTATATGATACTGAAGAGGGCTGCACAGTTTTCTAAATATCAAAAATGAAGTGGAGTTGCCCTTTGAGCTTGTTATAAAGATTACACTTCATCACACTTTGTCAGTGAACATTATGCCTTTGGGTCTGTTCAAACATACACCATGGTGCTATTAGTCAGTGCTGCAAACAGCAGCGACCTTGCTGATTCAGCGCTGACTTTGCAGTAATTAGTGATACAGTGCCGGCATATCGCTGCATCAGTGTTAAGTTATGTTCGAGTCAGCGCTGCAGTAGTGCTGCAGTGTAGCTGTGAACTGGCCTTAAAATGCCGACAACCTAGAAACTATTTCCTGCACTGTGCCGTCACTACACGCGACAATGGAGAAGAGAGAAAAGGCCTGAACGTTGGATTCTTGAGCGGTGGTTTTTGTGCACAAAAATGCCCGACTTCAGGTCGCAAATATTTTTCGCCGCGTAGGCGGGCCTAATAAATTGTGTTTCGGTAAAAATATTGCCAAGCACAAATGCGGTCTCATTAGTGTTTCTTTAAAACCAGCCACATCATACTTTTTTATGTTTGTCGACAAGCTCGTTAAGATAGGGCCACTCCACCCTCTATTAGGTCAATGTTTCCCCACTCCGCTGTGTGCCATCCTGCCCCACCGACGCTGCGTCAGGAATGTACACAACGTCCGAGTTGGTTTCGTTTGGGCACCATCCTGCACCGTGCAATAAGCCCGGAGAAGAGGGCCACTCACATTGTTGACGCTCATGACGACCCCCGTAGAGGCGCATCCGCGGCTGATCTCCTCCATGCCGATGGCATACGCCAGATAGTCGAGTCCCGCGCCTCCGAGCTCCGTCGGCACGGCCACCGCCATCAGCCCCATCTCGCCGAGCCTGCGGATCTGGGGGAAAGTGCGAGGCAAAGCGGCGTGGGCCGCGAATCGACGACGCTAAGTCCCGTCACCCGATCCGGCGGGTTCACCCCAAGTTGTCCGACAGTCCACTTTCATTTTATTTTGTCCTCTTGGTCTCGACTGGGTTTTCGTCGTGAGATTGTGGCACAACTACCGTAAAATCCCGAGCGAGCGCCAACTCAAAATCTGGAGGTAATTGTGTAAAACTGGGGGATGGGCACTTCTTACATCAACAGTGCGTAGAGATATGTCTTTTGCACATTTTTCGAATGTTACAAAATTGAGTGGTGGGCGCTCATTGTGGCATGGGTGGATGCTCGGTATTTTACGGTATAGTCATTGACGGTTTAAGAATTCAGGAGATGCCCTGCCTCCAGGACGAGTGTTCTGCCTTTGAGAATGCTTCGCTGCATACGCAGCCAAAGCCCAGCGGAAGGCAACGAGCACGTGCTGGAGGCAGAGCTTCTTCCGAATTCTTAGCCTGTCACATAATACATACAGGCTCTGGGTTTTCCCGAGTTTGTTCTCGGTCGAACGCAAAGCCTTTTTCGGAGTCTGAAAGTTCTTTTTTCGTGGGAGTTTGCTCTAGCTAAATTTCCTATTCTCGGCAATTCAGCACTTCTCGGTGTAATTTTGTTGCCTACCAATCCTCCAAATCCTAACTAAAAAAAAAGTATATAGATATAAAATATGTATCTACACAATACCGTTTTGAATTAATATATATAATTGAAAATATGCAGATGAATGAACCATGCTTGATCAAATGAATAAAAGTTTCATGAAATCGAACCTCCTAGTGCCCGGTGGGGTGTGCTGACCACTACACTACTCGACCTTGACTTTCTGGCGTCTCCTACCTGTCTTATTAATAAGTATGAAATGTGTCCGAAGAGAGGTGTTCTGGAAGCCCACGCCACCGCGTGGAATGCGGTACAATGCTTGATGGCACGAAACCGCCAAATCATTTGACTTCCGGCAGTCTCGGAAAATTTTGATTCATTCGATCAAGCGTGGTTCTTTCATCTGCGATTATTTCCTCTTTGGAGACCACATACGATGATGAAAAGTGTCTATGATATATATTCAAACGTGCCTCTTGATTCTCGCAAATGATGATACCGTGTCTCTAAAAGCTCATAAACAAAAATAACCTATGTACACGTGACAAGACAAACATTGAGAGGAATTCTGGTGCACAACGAGCATGCACCACGTGCCGGCATGCGTCATACCACAATCCACACGGCAGCGTTTGCTTCCAGAACACGCTCCCGCAATGAACCATATTTACACAAAGTCTAAAAGTTAAGGGTCCCACTATTACAAAAACTCTATGTCCTCTTCTCTGTAAGAAGCACAAATGCGAACAGCAGTGACTGTAATCCCATGCTTAGACTGTTCTCTGTCGTGACCCAGAAATACGGCATCGCTGACTCGAGTCCTGAACAAACGTAGACGATGGTGTTTTAAGTTCATTAATTATCATAAGCTAGGAAGGAGACCGGTCTGGCCTCTCTTCAGAATCGCTGACTCTGTGTACTATGGGAACTTACGTGAACCGTCCCAGATATATTGTTGTTGTTGCGATCACATCCAATGAGAAAGACAAAGTTCTAACTAATTATGGATCCTCCTGGTTTTTTATGCGATATGTGCTACAACCTCGGGGCAGTAAACAGTAGGCCCCTCGGCCGGCTGTTGGTCGGCACAGCTCGTGGACAGAAAGGGAAGCTTTGGGCATGCCTCATCACGAACACTGCGTCGGGATTCGTCGGGGCAACCGGAGATTCGCGCTCGGAATCGGATCCAATGATCGCATTCCCGGGCCGTCTCGAAGTTGCGGAACTTCCGCATGAGATGGTGCCACCTGTTGGACCGAGCGTCACTGCCCAGTGTATGTACAGCAATGAGAAAATTACACAGAAATTAGATCGTAAATACAGATAAATCCAAACTGATGAAAAATTTTGCAGGTGAGTCTTCTTCAGTTTTTCATTTTTATTCTATTTTATCTAAAAATGTGGACCCCTTACAAGTGTAAGCGAGCGCCATTCTGTTTTGGCCCTTTTATTTTATTTCGCCGAGCGCATTCCAAGCGAGCGCCATTGTGTTTTGCCTTTTTCTTTTATTTCGCTGGGCGCAAGGTTGTGTTCTCGGAAGATTGTGATTTATTCGAACTCCTCGGCGTCAAAGGTCTCGCACGTGGATTCCCGTGCCATGAAGGCGCGACTGGCTGGCGTCAGGCAGGATGCGGCATCGGGTTACAGCCATGGGCGAGACCAAGCTGCGCAAGAGAACTATGCGCGCAGTCTAACAGCGGGACTCAGAGCGAGAGTGTGTGTGCGATGGTGGTACGCGACCACCAATAGTGTCCGTCTTGTAAACTAAAATTGTATCGAGAATATTAAATCCAGTGTTTCTTTAATTCCAAAAACCCATTTGTCAAGACCTCGATTATTATCAAGAAGTTATTTTATTTGAAACAACCATCGATTACATATCAGAAGTGGGATTATCAACCAACTCCTCGGAACGAAGAGCGGACCGAAGAGTGACACAAGCAATCAAGTGCGTCAGGCATCCAAACCCGCGGACCCTGGATCGACGAGTCAGGTGCGATCAGAGTCCGGTTGGAGCGACCCACAGTGCGACAGGTGGGCGACGTGTGTGTGAGTGCCTACGATTGGGGGCTTCCCACTGTGCGGAACTCAAGGTTCAGGTACTGTCGGATTTTTCATCTCCCTGTGGAACTCTTTATCAACAGAGTTTTCATTTTGCGTATGAGATGTAGTGTATTATGTTGTGGCTTTATATTGTTTGTGCGAGCCTGTGTGTTGGGTGTAATTACATGTATACAGCTCAACGCTTCACCATGAACCAGGAAGCATCGGGAGCGTCTCCGAGCCAGGCAGGTTCACCTGAGGTTGCTCACTCCATGGGGGACGAGTTTTCTTTGCGCGAGCTCTTGGGAATGATTCGAGAAAAGGATCGTTTGTTAACGGACCTCTTGGGACGACTTGCCCTTCCGGCGCAGTCAAGCGCAGCGGACGTGAGCGGCGTGGCGACGTTCCAGGTGATGCCTGACCTCAGTAAGAACATATCCAACTTCGACGGAAGCGAGGACGCAGCAGCAGCGCGAGACTGGATTGAGAACCTACAAAGGACGGCGACTCTTCACAAGTGGCCGACACCTTTCCTCCTGGAAACGGCAAAATCACATCTCACAGGAGCTGCCAAAGACTGGTTACGCTCACGCCATGCAGAAATTGCGTCGTGGGAAGATCTAGAGTACCAGTTTCGACGAACATTCGTTAGCCAGACCCGAGCAGCGGAACGCTGGAGAAGAATGCAAGACCGCGTCCAGCAGCGAAACGAGAGCACGACCGCCTACTTCCACTCGAAGATCCGTCTTTGTGGAGAGGCAAACCTCGACTTCTGCGATACTCGCGAGCAAGTACTCACCGGCTTGCGTTCGAGACAACTGTGCACCATGTTAATGGGGAGAACACACGAGGACGGTGATGACCTCCTACACGACATACAGGAATTCGAAAGAATCGATCGGGAGCGACAAGAGCGCTTCGGTGGACAGCGTGAAAAAGGGGCTGCTACCGACACACCGCGAAATCGAGACGCGGGTATGACGTCTGTCAAGAAAACCGTTGACGAGAGAGACAACAAGGATAAGAGATCACCAATACACAACGAAAAGGGTGAGCGTAAGTGCTACAACTGCTCACGGTTCGGTCACATCGCGCGCGACTGTCCAGAGCCAAAGCGCCCACTAAAGTGCCTGAGCTGTGGAAAAACCGGGCACACTCAGCGTCACTGCATCGAAAGAGCTCCAAGGAGTGAGACCAACACCGTAAGCAACTCAAAGAGAGGAGTTTCTCTGAAGTACTCCTCAAGCAAGTCACATGGAATGGCGACAAAAAGCTCATTGGAATGATTGACACCGGAAGTTCCGGATGCCTCTTGCGCGCGTCTGCTGGCGGCGCGTTGCAGTGCTGAGCTGATGAGAGACGCAACACCTCTTTATGGATTCGGCAACCGGGACGTCCCGGCAGTAAGGACAATTGGTAAATGCAAAGCAGACTTGGAGATTGACGGTGTTACCGGGAAGAACATCCCAATTTTTGTTGTACCAGACGAGGCCCAGTCGGTCGACCTGCTCGTTGGTCGAACTTTCACCGAGCTCCCGTACGTGACCTATGCTAGGCTGGGCGGATGTCTACGCTTTTGGCACAAGAGTCAGTGCCCTTTCTCCCACCTCGAACCCTTGAGCGACGATCCCAAGTTGATTGTAAAGACAACCGAAAGGTCCACCCTCCAGGCGAACGTGATAAATTGGATCACGCTGTCATCAGAATCTGATGTCACTGGCCCCGTCCTTTTCAACAACTGTGGAAAAGAAATTCTTCTCGACATGAAAGACGGAGAGATTGCTGTTCCAGTATTCCCAAGCGGAAATAACGATGTAGTCATTAAAAAGGGACAGCGTCTTGGACGTGTCACTGCGGTCGACATTGTAAAGACACCCGGCGAAGAGGACAACCAGAGAAACCGAGCGGAAGAGAGTTACGAAACCGAGAAACAAGGGGTTTTCACCACGGCAATTCGGAAGCCGATAGACAAGAATCAGGTCGAAGTAGGTCCGTCGGTGACCGAGGGGCAAAAGAATGAGCTCCTTGACCTCCTGAACGAGTATCGGGAGTGCTTCGCTACGAACTTGAGCGAGCTTGGGTGCACAAACGTCCTTGAAATGGACATCCCAGAAGTGCCGGGAAGCTCACCAGTTGCGGTTCGGCCTTACCGAACAAACGTGGCAGAAAGAGAAACGATTCGCGAGATCGTCAGCGAATGGAAACGAGAGGGAATTGTGAGCGAGACGCATTCCGCTTACGCAAGTCCCGTGATCCTTGTTCAAAAGAAGAACGGAGAGAAGCGTCTAGTGGTGGACTATCGACGATTGAACGCCCAGACCGTAAAAGAAAAATACCCCCTACCAAGCATTGATGATCAACTAGAAGGACTATCCGGAGCAGTGATGTACACAGTTCTAGACCTCGCTCACGGCTACCTTCAGGTTCCCTTGAGTGACGATGCGAAGAAGAAGACAGCTTTCATCACTCCGGACGAGACCGGTCAATTTGAGAGGATGATGTTTGGACTCACGAATGCTCCGTCCGTGTTCCAGCGTCTTATGAACCACGTTTTGGGGCCGCTGAGGGGAACTATCGCTATGTGCTACCTGGATGATGTGCTGATTCCAGCGAAAAACTGGGATGATACCATCACGCGGCTGCGCCAAATCCTCGAAGCCTTCAGAAAGGCGAATTTAACCCTTCGCTTGAGCAAATGCGCTTTCGGAAGAGACAGTGTGGATTTTCTGGGCTTTCGACTGAAGAACGGAGCGGTGCAACCCGGCGCAGTCAAGGTACGGGCAATCACGGAATTCCCGGTCCCAGAGAACCCTCATGATGTCAGACGATTTTTGGGGCTGACGAGCTTTTTTCGACGCTTCGTCCCGAAGTATGCGTTAATCGCTGAACCCCTCACAAGGCTCACCAAGAAGAATGCAAAGTTTGAGTGGAACCCTGAGCAAGAGGAAAGTTTCCAAGTTTTGAAGTCAAAACTAACATGTGAACCTGTACTTCAACTGTACGACCCGAATGCGGAGACGCAGTTGCATACAGACGCCTGTGCGAAGGGACTGGCAGCAATGCTCCTTCAACGGAAAGACGACGAGTGGCACCTTGCTCTACTGCGTAAGCAAAAGAACGACCGACGCCGAGAGCAACTACTATCACTCATCGAAGCTCGAGTTGATGGCTATCGTTTGGGCGGTGGATCGGCTTAGACCGTTGTTACTTGGCATCCATTTTACTATTGTGACTGACTGCCAGGGAGGAAGTCACCGTTCAGCTCCCGAGGCGCTCTGCACGTAAGTGTGCGATTCCGAAGTGAGCACATTTGCAACACATGTTACTTTTCGCTTGCATCGATTTTGTTGTTGTTGTTTTTGTCGCATAACGTGCACTGAAGCATTTATGCGTTCATTGTGCTGTTAACGTATATGTGGTGTCGATTCCTGTGTATTCATATTTTGTTATTATTAACAAACATGAAAGATTAATCTTTATTAATTTGCATAAGCATTGCTTTCTGTGGTCGTTAATGAGAACGTTAACAATGCCAGGATGCCCGAATGTAGCTGAGCGCCATTCTGTTTTGGCCCTTTATTTTATTGCGCCGAGCGCATTCCAAGCGAGCGCTATTGTGTTTTGCCTTTTTCTTTTATTTCACTGGGCGCAAGGTTGTGTTCTCGGAAGATTGTGATTTATTCTAACTCTTCGGCATCAAAGGTCTCGCACGTGGATTCCCGCACCATGAAGGCGCGGCTGGCTGGCGTCAGGCAGGATGCGGCATCGGGTTACAGCCATGGGCGAGACCAAGCTGGGCAAAAGAACTATGCGCGAGTCAAACAGCGGGACTCAGAGCGAGAGTGTGTGTGCGTATGGTGGTACGCGACCACCAATAGTGTCTGTCTTGTAAACTAAAATTGTATCGAGAATATTAAATCCAGTGTTTCTTTAACCTCTTTCATGGTCACTGACCTACCTGTACGGCAGCGCGGCGGGCGTCCCGCATGGTTTCTGACGTACCCATTACGTCCGCGACCGCTCGTCACGTTCGCGACTTGCTCGTTCCAAAATTCGCGCCTCTTCTTGAGCAGGAGCGTTCGCGGGGAGGTGCTGCCATCTGGTAGGTTTGTAGGGAACTACAACCGTGTAATTGCGGTCGTTTCTTTTGGCGCGGCTTTTTGAAATTGCGAAACTGGACGCTCTGTGCAAGTGATGCTTTCGAGATGGCCGCAGCGTGCCGGCTGCTCCGGAGGTAGCGTAGCAGAGACTGGAGCGATGGCTCTTCGGGTTCAGACTTTGAACCATTCTCGGACTCGGAGTCGGATAACAGCTCGACATCCGACGCACAACTGGAAACCAGCTCGGTTCGGAGTCCGGAGTCTAACACACAGCCGCTCCGTCTTCTAGACTGTCTCGGAAGCGGGCGCGTCGAAGTTTTAGCCCTTTCTGTTTTGTTCAGCCTGCAGCGAGTGTGCCGCAGATGTTTAGAAGTGTGTGCACTATTTATTTTAAGTCTTAGATTTTTTTATGCGACAATAAACTAGTGTATAATCTTTGCTAACGCACCGAGTAAAAAAACCCGACCACGGGGGCGGGTCTTTGGACAAAAAATGCGACCATGAAAGGGTTAATTTCAAAACCCATTTGTCAAGACCTTTATTATCAAGAAGTTATTTTATTTAAAACAACCATATATTACACAAGGGTATCAGATGAGTGTATCGAGGCTGCGAAACAAGGTTACGAAGACAAAATAAACATACAGTACAAACGGAGAAATACACATACTTTCTGTTCCAACTAGCAACAGCGTTTAATTTTTACGAGCTCACCTTAACGACAACTCGGCCAGATGTCAAAAGAAGGAGAGGAAAGAAGAGAAGGATATGAGTTTTACCCTTTCCCTCTTTCAACAGCTGGACTGGGATCCCATCAAGAGATTTTTTTTTTAATTAAATGTTGTCGCCAGTTGCATCAAGAGCATGTGTTGTCCCATTCGTCCTGTACATCACATCCATTCTTTCTTTGTGCCTTCACTTTAAACAACACAGTAAAAAAAAAATGCTCGCTATAAAGAATAAAATAATGTAAAGGAAAGAGACTGAATGAAAAAATGGTAACAGAAAGAAGCGTAGAATGCAGTCCTACAACCGCCAAAGAACTTGAAGTTTCAAAACAAGCTCTCCAACGAAGCAGCGAGTGCCAACTTCTGTGGAAAGTTTACAATGGCTAGGGCCTCCAGAGAACATAATTAATGCCCCTCAAAGCATTAACAGTAAAACCGGTTCTGGTAGCTGTTTGTCATTTTAAAATAATTTTTTTATTACATAAAAAAAAACTGTCCACTTTTTAAAAATTTTGTTCACTCCCATACTTGTGATAGTCCTCAAAAAGCGTTCCTGCGAACAAGCTACAGTCACGTTTTGTTGATATGGATGCCTCCGTTCTCCAGAAAAGCTCGTCCGTAGTGTGAGTCACCCATAACGACGAATCAGGGTCAAAACACACACTAAGAAGCGTAGAGGGAGTTCCTCCTTCCTTTCTTCTCCAACCCAAGCAGTTGGAGAAGAGGGGAAGGATAAATTCCTTCATTCCTTCTTCCTTTTAGAGATTCGTGTTGTCCTGTCCTTCCGTTTCCCTAATCTTCAGGGTTAAAAACTGTCAGGAGGAACTTCCCTCATATGCGGACCCTCTTTCGTGTATACCAGACGTTGCTTTGGCACCCCAAAGCCTTTGCCGTTTGCCAAGTTACGGTGAAACGCCATATGGGAGAAATGAGCTTTGTGGGCCCAGAAGCTTCTCTCCCGTTTCCCAAACAGTGACGAGGTCCACAGTGAGGTGATCTAGCTGCTGTAGGGTTCATTCTTCTTTGTTCCCGGTTGAAGGTCATACACAACCTCGAGCAACAATAGACTGCAAGCAGTACTGACCCGTTTTACGTAAAAGACAAGACAAAAACCCTTTTGGTGGCCAGCTCTTATCGCAAGACCTGCAACGAACGTCTGGGTGCACTGCGACCTCTTGGGTTTATTGCTATCTCAAAAAAATCTTTTGAACCTTTTCTTTCTTCGTTTTTTTTTTTAACTGGGGCACTGGCATCTGTAATAATGGGACAAAAATGCCTGTATTTACCCAGAAGCCAAGTCAAGGGCCTTGCCTTCTCGGTGGTATTGGTCGTACAACACCTGCCGGGCTGATCTGCGACTGTGCCAGTCCACTAACACTGATCCAAACGGTCTTAAAAGAAGTTCAAACGGTCAGACGCTCCATCTATAGTCACTCGTAAAGAGCCTAGTTCCAAGAGAGGGCCCATTTCAAACCACGGGCTGCGTGTGCAATTTAGTGGCGGGCACCTCCTGCGCCGATTGATTGCAAGTGCGCGTGCGTATTGTTGGGTGGCAAGGAGGAAAGCGGCTGAAAAGGACGAGGAATTTGCAGACGATTGACGCTTTCGTCGCCTCCTCGCAGCTCGTGGTGCAGACGCGGCCCGTGAACAACGTGACCCCGATGGGAACTCTCCGTAACCTAGGCTCACTAGTCACGTGCACTTGAGGGTACCGCTACCTGTACTTAGTTATACTCATAGGCTTACAGTGCGGTGGAAGCTACACGTGCTCGTTGGACCAGTGGTGCCGACCTTTCGTCGTGCGATCGTGCTCTTGCCCATATCCACGCACAAAGAGTGGGGAGAGGTGACAAAAAAAGGCGGTCGATTGGCTCGGCAAGCACGTAGGTCCCACTGTGCCGCAAGCTTAAAAGGCTAGTGCAGCAATATTAATGTTGAAAGAATTTGCAGCTCATATTTTTTATCTCGTTTATCTTGGCACAAGTGAAAGAAAATGTGCCACCTCTTACCGAAATACTGAAAGAACACAATTTTTTCCCAATCTGTAGTCGAGCGTGGTGGTCGTCGGAACTGCGGCGCAACTTCATTCGGGGTGCACAGGTTTTTGTGGCACCATCCGTTGGAAGTCAACAAGATCTTTCCTCTCCCTCACTACCCTCTCCATCTCTCTCGTGGCGAACCGTTTCTTGTCTGGATCGCTCGCCGCTACCTTCAACGATGCATTCGGGTGCGGTACTTCGCCATCTTGAAAAGTCAACAATCGTGGAAGAAAGGCTGGTGGCCCCGAATGTAGAACCGAACACGGTACTCTGGTCGATGTCACCGCGCGCTTTACTCACAAGACGGCACAAGGACTGGTACCCCAGCCTTCGAGTTGTTTAATTTATGTCTCATAAGAATTAGCACAAACAAAAAAAATATATAATTTTTTTTATTTTTTGATAGGTGACATAAAATGGTTTCCGCAATTAATTGGCCCAAGTAGAAAAATTGGAAAATTGTTGCACTGGTTTAGTTACCTGCTCTCGAGGGTACCGGTGCTCCCGGTCCAGTGTGCCCGCAATGGGCTTCAGCTCCTTCTCGGCAAACTCCCGGCAGGTCTTCTGCAGCATCTCGTGCGTGTCCGGCAGGCAGGCATACAGGGTCCGAGCACACTGCCATCTCGTCCGAATGGGCCCTGCACAGAAGTCACACAACGCTCCCGTCATGCCCGTCGACGGGGGATCAGTATCTGAGTGGATCGGTGCGCCGCAGTTCGGATCGTGCGGAGCGAAAGCTTGCGCTGCAGAGCCCAGGCATCCCGGGTTCAATCCCTACCCTCACTCGTTTCGATTTCAACGAGCATCGTGCCGGCCTATGATCGTGTACCACTACTGTGGGATGCGGTGCATCAAAGACTCCAGGCTATCGGCGATACTGCACCAGCTAAATTTTTCACCTACGGCGTAAGCCAGCGTCGCCACACCTCAAAGGCAGACCGACCCTATATGTATAAATAAAAGTGTAATCTTTTTTTTTTTTCTGTTGATTTGTTGTTTTTTTTTTGGACACAACTAGGGTGCCTTCATGTGCGCTTTACTTAGGGCGATGACATCTGGCCATTTTGTTCCGAACACTTATTTTTATTTTTTGTTCCAAAGCACGTGAAGAGCACACTCGTGGCGCCGAATGTGCTACGGCGACAAATAAAATGCTTAGATGGGCCAGTTGGTACATCATGGGAAATAATTCAGTTGAGAGTGCACCCTGTGTCATTGTTATTCTACTCTTCGTCCGTGTCCCTTCGGCGCTTATATCCTTTGACAACGGCGACATTTTGTTTTCCGTGATTTCTTTGTATTTTTTCTGCGACTGCATGCTGTCGGCATCGGGTACTTTAAACAATGGCATCACTCTAAACACAAGGACATCGAGGCACCCTAAAGAGGACAATGGAACTTTTCCAATAAGAGTTCTGCTAATGTGCAAGCCCCCTCACCCAGCAGAGGAAGCTCGAGTTATGATCGGTGGTCGGAAACTTAAGTGGCGGAAGCTCTGTGTGGAGGTGTCTGTATATCTTCTGCCTCCTCCGCAACTGATGTGATGCTGTTTTGCTCAAAATGAGCACCATGTAGCTATACATTGTAACGTCACTTTGTGCACACCAGTCCCCTAGAAAAGAAATGCTCTTTTTACTTAAAAGTGGCATTTTTGCGATCGAAGAAATTAGTGTAGGCAAGAACGAGCAGTTGGCATGCAGTTCGGTGTTGTCTCCGTGGAGCTAGACAGTGGTGCAAGCCGCTGCCCAGAAGACCAATATCACTAAGTGGTCCACACATACATGACACTTCCATGGCTTTAGTTCACAAGAGGCAGGGGGCAGTGCACGAGCCGGCTCGTACCTTCTCATGTTCTACAGGCACAGAGCTCCAGACAGGTTGCCGCACGCGCAGAAAGACTGAACTTCTCTCGATTCATTGCAGCAGCAGCGGCGTAACGGAACTGGCTGGTGAGATTGGTTTATTAGAAGTTAAACTGTATACATCCGTTCATTTATCCACTCCCACTGAATGTATACACCGTGTCACTAGTTGCGTGCAGTACAAGCACAGGCAACGCCAGGCGCGGGGAGAAGGGGCAAGCATTATGAAGGCTAGGGAGGAGGAGAGAAACCTCTTCTCCTCTCTAACATTCCTAGTACTCTCTCTTTCTCAATCATTCATTTATTTACACCTTAAGGGCCCGTGAAGGGCATTAGATAAGGGGGGGGGTATATTCAATATTTATACAATACACAAAAAACAAATACATGAAAAACACAAAAGAAACTGAAAAAAAAAAAAAACTTAACACACTCAGGACTGCTCATAATTACACAAATCATAAAACTAGTAAGAAGAAAAATGAAGTTTAATACAAGATAGAACATTATTCGGATCCAGTGTGGTGACAATAGATGATGGGAGGTTATTCCAGTCGCTGATGGCCTGAGGAAGGAATGATCGATTAAATGCGTTCGTAGAGCCTGAAGTACATTTTATGGCACGTGTGTTGTTAAAGGACATGGTTAGTTGGCTTTTTAAGGCGGAAACACTGAGCGGAGGATCATAGGTAGACAAGATGAATCGGGCAGCCTGGTTTTGAACTGCTTCGAGATGTTTAATTATGTAAATTTGATGGGAATTCCAGATGGTAGCGGCACATTCTAATTTAGGTCTGATGTACGTGTCGTACGCCAGCTTGCGGACAATGGGAGGTGCAGATCGCAGGCTACGTACGTCTTATTAGTCCAAGGATTCCCCACTCACCACTCGCCCTCCATTGCCCCCCTCTCCCATTCTGCCTTTCTAGTGCTCGTCCTTTCTCTCTTCGCCTGGCATTGCCTTCGCCTGCACCGCACACAACTAGTGACACGGAGGACATTTTATGGGCCTGCCACTTGGTGCTGTGTTTATGTGGAAATCGATAGACGGTGCAAAAGTAGTTCCAACTTGCAAGATCATCTTTACCGAAGTTCAAACTTCGGTAGACTTAGTGCTCAGCTTTCGACTCTATCCTCAGAAGTGCGGTATGAGCTCCGCTGCTCTGCACTGCAGTGGAATAGCTAAAACAAACCAAGTTATGATGAATCTGGTCCTACAGGGCTGCGAAAATGTACACAGTGAACTTTCATTTCTTTCTACAGATGACGTAGCAACGTATGTATGGCACTAACGTGCATTAATATTCTTTGATTCATTGCATGCTTAGCAAACGCTGTGTCACACCTTAAACGCGGCACAGAAGAGAGAACGTAAACAGCGGGCAGTTAACGACGACAATACCGCGTTTTTATCGGCGCCGTTACTAGATCGTTGTTGACGTCTCTTCCGCATGCTATCTACGTGCAGTGCACTTCTCCGGCGTAGTCGGCGTCAAACTTACCAGATCGGCGTTTTAGGGCCGTGGCAATGACCCTATGCATCAGGGTCGTCGACATAGTGACAGTACCTTACCCGAAAACGCTCTAACACTGAGGAAACAACTCGGTAACAAAAATATTAGCTTCGCGTTCAGGAATCTGCGTCGAATACGAGCAGAAGCAGGTCGAGTAACCGGCGGTCTTCACAACGTTGGTCTTCTCCGCATGACATGACTGGATTACAATAAATACGCAACATAAGCTGAGTGAACATTAATATTTGAATGCCGCTATAAAACATTCACACAAAATATTAAATTAAAGGCCCTACAATAATTAAACTTTAAAATTTTTAATGATTAGACTTGTTTCAAAAATAATAATAAACAAAGACAATCCAATCCAATCTAAGTTCGAAGATGATGCTGCAGGCAGTGCGAACTTCTCTAAACTTTATAAAAGTGTTCCCAAGTTGTATATGCCGTTTACATAGTGCTAATTTATCGGATGTATGCTTAAGAATCCCCAGTTTTAACTACAGCACGCATTCCGGGTATGTTCATCACTGCTGGGCCACCTCTCGC
Source organism: Ixodes ricinus (assembly GCA_037355805.1). Taxonomy (NCBI): domain Eukaryota; kingdom Metazoa; phylum Arthropoda; class Arachnida; order Ixodida; family Ixodidae; genus Ixodes; species Ixodes ricinus. The sequence continues at coordinate 50,450 of JAZHYW010053382.1, read as the reverse complement.
GTCGCTCTCAGCGAAGCAGCAGACGACATATTGGTGCAACATGCGAAGTTTGATTTTGTTTCTTTACTGTCTACAGGCCAAAAGGAGTGTCGCTGTCGTATGCATCCTACGAATCGACGAATACCGAGTGGTCCAGGCCACCTGTTGTCATATTGCACGGTCTTTTCGGCAGCAAGAACAACTGGAAGAGCATATCGAAAGCCATGGTTAGGACAACTGGACGCAAGGCAAGCAAGCTTTCTTCAAGGACACTGCCTGTCTCTAGCGTAGTAGCTGTTGCAAGATTCCGAGTTCTTCCCGGAATTTAGAGCCGTGAACTCTTGGAGCACCGATGACACCCGTGGTGACGGGGAGAGTGTATGCCCAACATTATATGTGAGGATTAGATGGCACTGGTGTGGTGGGTTGGACATTTGAGGGCTAAACCGAAGCAAAATAGCCAGCGAAATCGACGTTGCGTAGCGGCAACGCCGAGAAGCTCAGGAGGGGAGGTTGTTTCGACTCTGTCGTCTGCTATCGCTGCTTCCGCCTTGTCATTCTTACGCACTGACCAGAAGAAGGTTTCTGCAATTTTATGCTGCAGTGCAAGAAATTTAAGGTGGGCCGCGTGCTGAATGACGAAAACGACCTTCTTTCGTCCACCATTTTGACTGAGCAGCGTGCCCCCTATACTTCGCTGGAGTTGCAAATATTGCACCGGTACTAAAGTACCGCAGACTCTGCAAGTCAGTGTCGCACAAGCACTAGGCTACACACACATTTGCAAGTGGCACGGAGGAACTCGGTCTCTTTTTATTATCACACCGCATTAAAAGTGTCTCCGTCCAAACACATACTCTTTTCGGCACGTTTCAGGGCACATTGGCATTTTTGTTATCCAGTTACACTCAAGCACATGCATCCTACAAAAGCATTTCTTACCTAATTACCAACCTACGTGCTGCACCATCAAACAACTGGAACACACATACAAAACAAAGTCCAAACAAGGCACAAACGTAACAGGTCAGAAAGAATCCTTGGAAGCCTCAGCTTAGATTGATGTCGGCCAGCCGACATTTGGACTTTGTTTCCTTACAGTGGACTGCAGCAGACGCTACAAACCATCCCAGCCAATCCAGTGCTGTGAACATATATATGACTGGGCCGAAGGTCACATGACACTCTCACGGCATTGGGTTGGCTCCGACGGCTCGTGGTGTCTGCTGCAGTGTATTGTAAGGTGAAATTGACCATAAAGGGGCTCACTAGGGAAATTTGCCCGATTCCTCCTAGGTTATCCTGGCAATATCCCACACTGCCTGGTGATGGTTGAAAAATGCAGATAGGAAGCAAATTGGCTCGTGTGCGAGGGGAGGAATAATACTTTTGGTTTCTGGGCTAGGTGGCCCAATCTGCTGCCCATTGTAAAGGGTACATCCTTTAGCATCCATCCATCCATCCACCTCTATTATTTTTATTTATTTATTTACAGATACTACTGCCTTCTCAATGAAGGCGTTGTAGGACGGGCTTCTAAACAATGACTGAAACATACAATATGGAACAAGGCCAGTGCAACGAACATAGTAAAGAGCAGAAACCATGAAACCCACAACCAAAATATTGCACAACAATGAAATGAAACAGTGAGCATCATTACACTTTACCGTGTACCTTTTACCGTTTATGCTAGAAAGCGAACAAGGCATTGAACAACGTTGTATACACAAACGACCATCACAACTTCAGTTCGAGATATATAGCTGCCAAAATATTTCAGGGGCAGTGCGTTGAAAGATTGGCTAACAGCCAGCAGTCACAACAAAATCTAAACAATAAGCAACAGCCAGCAGTCACAACAAAATCAAAACAATAAGCAACAAGTAGCCTCGAGGTTATTTAAAGAATGAAAAGAGCGAGGCTTTAAATCATTGGGTGGAAGTCGTGTTTACAATGTCAAAAGGCAGCTCATTCCATTCAGTATTTGTTTTAGGAAAAAGAAAACTTGAAGCAGTCGGTATGGCACGTGTGCTACGTGTGCTTCTCGCAGATTTTAGAGTGACATAGCGTGACCTATCTATTCTAAAGCCATCGTTTAAAACTGAGTCTGTTAATTTTCCTGCGAGTTTGGAGGGGCTGGATACCGTCTATGTTGTAGAGGGCACTCACAGAATCTAATCTTCTGTATTTGTTGTAAATGAATCTTAGTGCCTTCTTTTGTACTCTTTCGAGTTTATTTATGTTCGATAATGTGTGTGGATCCCAAATAATATCAGCATATTCTAAAAGTGGCCTGATGAGAGATTTGTAGGCTATTAATTTTGTTGCAGGTGTAGAGTGTCTTAAGTTACGTCTCAGATACCACAGTTTGAACATCGCCTTCTGACACAGCGAGTCAATCTGGGCATTCCATCTGAGATCAGAAGATATAGTGACTCCAAGATATTTGAATGAAGAAACTTGTTGCAGAGCAGAATTATTTAAACTGTATGAAAAGACCAACGGATATTTTTTACGTGTTATTGTCATCGAAACACATTTTTCAAGGTTTAACTGCATTTGCCATGTCTGGCACCAGTCACTGATTTTTCTCAGGCTCAAATTGAGATTAGCTTGATCTGCGCCATTTTTAATTTCAGAAAATATAACCAGATCGTTGGCAAATAGGCGAAAATTTATGTTGATGTTATCTTTTACTACGTCGTTTATATAAACGAGGAAAAGGAGAGGGCCTAACACAAATCCCTGGGGAACGCCTGAATGCACCAGCAGTAATGATGATCGTTCCTTCTTTACCTCAACAAGCTGTTTCCTATTGCATAGGTAGTCTTTAATCCACCGAAGCACTTTGCCATTTGGTAATAAGTTAGATAGTTTTACAAGAAGTTTGGGTTGTGACACACGGTCGAAGGCCTTCGAAAGATAAAAAAATATTACATCTGTTTGCCCCTTTTGTTAATAATTTCCGAAAAATAATGAACCGTTTCCGCAAGTTGCGTAGTCGTAGAGAGCTTCCGCCTGAAACCATGTTGTTCGGAACAAAGAACGCTGGTTGTTTCGAGAAAAGAAGAAATATGATTATGTACTATATGCTCAAGCAGTTTGTTGACCGTGCAGAGCAGAGAAATTGGTCTATAATTAGTAGTGTCATCGGTGCTCCCGATTTGCGGATGGGAACGACTCTTGCGCATTTCCAATCCTCTGGCACTGAACCTTCTCGTAGCGATTTTTCGAATAAAAAGTATAAATATTTAGAACACCATTCCGCGTATCTCATTAAAACTTCATTCGGTATATCATCGGGACCAGAACTTTTTTTAGTATCTAGAATGAGCAGAGAAGCGAACACTCCTTCCTCTGAGACGGCAATATCAGGCAGTGACTGTGCAAACTGGAAATCTGGCGAGCTCGGTTCAACACCGTTGTCTTGCGAAAACACACCGGAAAAGTACTGGTTAAAGGCGGTCGACATTTCTTTGCCTGCAGTTACGTCTACTCCATTTTGTTCTTAGCTCGAGACTGAGGCAGGAAAAGAGGAAAGTTTCAAAGTAGAAGAAAAATGAACAGTCGAGGACACGTCTCTAACACAGCTAAAGACAAGTTTATTTGGTCACCCTCTTATATACACTCCACGAACTTCACCACAGAACCTTCTTGCCCTTTTTGACCTCCAAAGCCAAAATATAACAAAGGTCTCATCCCTTTTTACCACAATTGTCAAACGACCTTGAACAATCTTGACGTTTTCCACAAAGCAACACACTCTAACTCCCCGGAAGACAATTGACCGAACCTTCGCGTACATAGCACACCCTCTTCCTCTACTCTCAGGCCCACAATCCCAAAGCATCCTGGCAACAAAAGATTCCAATCCTCCTGATCCCCACCCGAAGACACAAAGGAGGAAACCACTTACACCCTTTCACATTCAACAACCACTTTGCAAAACTCTTAAATCCGCAAGAATGTTTTTGCCCTGCTGCTAAGTTGTAAGGACGCCTGACTAATGCAGTTGCCCATTGATTTCATCCTTATTGTTTCTTTAACAACCCTTTTGATGTCGTTTAACTCCCTGTGTATTATCTCTGTTTCGTACCAGCATGGTATACAATTATTACATTCTTGAACATCTTTCGCTATTTCCGAATTAGCCACGTTGTTTTTTACATTTCTTTTGTTGTTCAGTCAATCTGTCATTTATACACCTTGACGTCTGCCCCGTATACTTAAAATGAGACGTGTCCTCGACTGTTCATTTTTCTTCTACTTTCAAACTTTCCTCTTTTCCTGCCTCAGTCTCGGGCTAAGAACAAAATGGTTAACATCCACCAGCTCGCCTGCGCACTCACTGCATTATCACGTCTACTCCGTCAACAATTATTTTATCTAGCTGTTCCTTCTTGGGAGAAATGTATCGCCAGAATTTTCTTGGGTCTGTTATTAAAAAGCGAGGGAGTGAGACGTTAAAAAATTATACTTGGATTTGCGTATAGAATTGTTTAACACCTGCTTTTGCTCCCTCATCTTGTCAGTATACTCTCCAAGTAGACGATTGTGTTTATTTTTGTGCAGTCTATGAATTCTGCGTTTTAAGTGAATAATATCACGCGTTAACCACGGTTTGTTATGATTTTTGGAGCGGAGAGTTCTTTTAGGTACATAAAGATTTAAACACCCATGAACCAGGTTTTTGAAATACAACCACATTTCGTTAACATTATTTTATGGAAAAGAGTACAGACTAAGGAAAACGTCATGTTTAACTTCAAATTGGTCAATAATACTTTCGTCGAGCACGTTCTTAATAGCTTGCGCTGTGCCACGCCTAGGTCTACGCCCTGGACACGAGGAACCATGGCGACAGCCCCCACACAGAGGACATGGACTACCTATTGATGGCCACCGACCTGGAGCTGTTCTGCAAGGAAAGGGGCCTGCAGGGGGCGGCCATTCTGGGACACAGCATGGGAGGCAGGGCGGCCATGACCTTTGCGCTGACGTGGGTGAGGACGGCCGGAAGCTTTGTTGCGGCGCAAACGTATGCAGCATGCGTGCTCCGGAGATAGTTGTGCGTAGCAGTCGCAGCACCACAGCGTGGCAAGGAGGGGTGCCACCGTAGACACCTTTTGTGTTCACAACCACAAGCGGTCCCTTGTGCCCCAAGCGACTTCTGGTCACTTCCCTTTGTTAGGCGTTCCGAGCTTGTTTACGCCATGATTTCTGGGACATTTAGGGTACTACAGAAATGGCCAAGTTGGAGATTTAGCATGGTCCTTCTTCTGCGTTATTAAACACATTCCAAGTGATCGGCTGTCTTATACTAGGACTAGCCAAAACTCTTCAACAAATCTCTCACTAACCGGTCCTTGAGCGAAGCACCTGGAGAATAGGTGGTGAAATATTTCATGATGATTAAGGCATACAGTGCACAAAGACTGAACAGAAGAAAGAGGACATACAATTGCTGATCAGCGATTTTGTGTCCTCTTTCTTCTGTACTCTTTTATGTACTGTATGGTTTAATCATTGTGCCTTACTAAACTGCCCAAGCTTCCATAGGAGAGATGTACATGTGAGGTCATAGTTTTTTTTACTGATCTACTAAACGCATATGGGAACTAAATAAATAGTAAAAGTATTTGACACCAAGATTGAAAGTTTTTTTTGGAAGCAATTGAGATCCCGCCATTCTTTTTATGATTTCTCCTGCAGTAAATGTCTTTTTTATAAAATCGCCAGTCTTATTAATGAGTGGAGCGATGCTCTACAAAAGCTTTTTGCTGTTTCAACCCCCGCTAATGGCGTAACGGTTCTTTCGGTGCACAGCCCTCCATGGTGGAGCGCCTGGTGGTGGTAGACGTGGCACCGACCTTCATGCCCACCACTGTCGACGGCGAGGTGCTCACCTACCTCAGGGCCATGAGGGAAACGCTGAGGCACATCTCCCCCGAGATGAGCCCTCCAGCCGCACGCAAGGAAGCTGAGAAACACCTGGGTAGCGTCGTCCAGGTGGGTCGTCGCAAGGTTATCTCGAGGTTGCTTCTCGTAGTGCCTCCATCCACTGCCCACTCCTGGTGCCCATTCCTGGTGCGTCGCCCTTCCTAGCGCCGCCGAATAAACTATGACTCAGGGCAACAACCCTGTATTGTTGCTTAAAATCAATGTTGTTGGTTGTCTAAAACGTTTTACCGATATCACTGGAAACACTTTTTTGTCCCCCAGAACTATACTGACAGTCTGCAATGCAGCAAAACAGCATTGCCTAAGCTTCCTGACACAGTGTCTAAAGACCAACAAGTGAAATTTTCATATCACAACTGTTGGAAGCATGGGACACGACGTCATTGCCACGGTGCGGTGTTTTGCGGACGCATTTCGTATAAACATCCCGCGTAGCGGAAAACCATAGTGTTCAATCTATGTCAGCTTACCTGAGCATAGTGCTTTACGGATTGTTTGGGGCCGCACTCGGCGCAAACAGTTTTCACGCAAAACCCGTAAGTTGAGAACACAGATCCCCTCCTTGCGCTGTCGAAAACTGCCGCAGTCATCTCGATCCCAGTGCGTCCACTTGATCCGCCCGCAAGCGCGGTGCAGTCTGGTTATAAGAGGAGCGAAAAATACCTCTCGCATAGATTCTATCGATGAACTGGCACTGGTGAATGTCGTCTTGTAGTGACTTCCGGACCGTCGAATCTCACAGGCGGTTTGCAGAGGCTTATTCCGACGCAGATAAACAAAAAATTCGGTGCGCTGCCGTCGTTGCTGCTTACAACTGTGGGGTACACGATCCAATCCGAGGTCCGATAAACTCTTGCAGGTCGAGTGACACAAGAACGCACTCACAGCAACGCTGGACATGGATATGTTTTCAAAGGTCGAGGTGCCAAAGCTTTCCTCCGAAGCGAGATTGAGAAACATGGCCGCGGGAAGGCGCAGATGCAGCCAAGACGTTGCGGTCACGTTAAAGGGGTGGGAGTGGGCAGCACTTCACCATGCGACATAATGTGGATGCTGTCGGTGGTGGCACTGCCAATCAGTTGCCAAGGCGGAGCGGCTCGCCCCCTTTAGGTGTCGTACGCCCCCAATACCCAACTGCACCCGCTCTGCATTAGGCAACAAAATGGAGGCGTCCACAATACACATTAGCGTCGATACTCTGAGGCATAACTTATTCGGCGGCTCTAGCCTCCCCCTTCTACGGGCTCACTGAGCTGGTGGTGCGCTCTTTCAGGAGTATGGCGTACTGCAGTTTCTCCTGACCAACCTTCGCAAGGGGGAGCGCAGTTACGAGTGGCAGTTCAACGCCGAGACGCTGGAGTCGTGCATGCGCAACATCACCCAGATGCCGGAGCTGAAGGGTCTGACCTACGATGGTAGGGTGCTCTTCATCTGCGGACGCAACTCGATCTACGTCAGGTGAGGCCTGGATTAGCCGCTGGAGTTGCGTGCAACTTTGCGAGCTGCTGCAAGGTGCATGCAATGTTGTAATTACTCTAAAATGCATGCAAGTTTGCATGCACCTTCGACGTGCAAGCAGCGCTGGAGTTGCAACAAGTAAAAGAGCGGGCGTGTTTGCGACTTTCGTTTGTAACTTCAAGATGCATGCATTTTCAGCATTGGAGTCGCAACAAGCAATGCAGCGAGTGAGTGAAAAATAATTGGGGCAAAAAGAGTTGAAAGGGTCATGAAATACATGTGGGAAAACTTGTCGAAAACAAATGTGTGTGTCAGGTTTTAATTTTTTTTCTCATGGCTTGCTGAATCTCTGACAGGAGACAGTGGCAAAAGCAGCTTAGACCATGTAGATGTAGGCAACCATGCCAAGCATACCCTACGTCAAAATTATGGAAAATGTACCCCACTGGATTGAACCGGCAATTCTGTAGAGGTTTACGCTATCAGATAAATTAAATTTTGCTCAAGCTACCAACATCTGTAATTTTCCCATTTAACACTTGCAAATTGCATATCAAGCATGATATGCTCTATATGGAAGCTATACCATAAAATTCTATAAAAAGTATTTCATTGATTTGTTTTGTAATCTAACTGGAAGACCAGGAAGCCCAATATCTTGGAAGAGAAAGCGAGGAAGAAAGAAGGCCAGTGAAGGGAAGCACCAAAGCTAAACTTTGGCACCATTCTGATAGGCACATATCTTTCCCAGTGTGCTATTTGTATTTGCTCTGTGAGCTTAGCTTTTGCAACACAGTTTTCAATAATTTTGTTTTCAGGGAAGAGCATCACGGTCCAATCAGGGAACGGTTTCCAAAAGCCGACATCGTGTATGTGGAAAATGCGGGGCATTGGGTTCAAGCCGACAAGCCCGCAGAATTTCTAGAGCTGGTCACCAACTTCTTGAAAGATGACGACACATGAGAGTCGCACGTGTTTGCTGCTGCATCATGTCTTCGTCAATAGGTCTGTTGGTATAGTTTATCTGTCGGGCTCAAAGCTCCTCTGATGTTAACCGTTCAATAAAAAAGTTTTACTTTTTAACTGTTGGGTATGGTGTTGTCTGAATTCTGTAATGCTTTCTTGGGCAGTTCTCAGCTGCTCTAGCAAGAGGTTTCTCAAATGAAAAATAAAAGGTAAACAATGTTTTATAAAATTTGTGACATTTCTGATCAGAGAATTTGAATAGGACAATCAAGCAATCGGACATTTGTGCTAGTTTTCCACGAATAGCTGCTTTTGTCCTGAGAAGGGGAGGGTGGAGAGATTCAGGGTGTGTTTAACTTTTTTAAATTTTCTTGATGGACGAAGTTGCGGCTCAGGATTGAAGAAAGAATAAGCATGTAAAACAAGGACAACACAACCACATCTTTTTACTTGTATAACAAAGATAACACGACCACATTTTTTTTTTTTTTTAAAGATGTTTGTTGTATTGTAGTTTCTTGCACTTCTCTTGCGCCGTGCCGCTCGGTGTGCAGGTGTTCAGGGAAAGGCATTGCACCCATACACATTTTTATGCCCGACACCGAATCGGGCGGCGCTATGCAGAGCGCAAGTTTGTCTGCTTCTTGCACAGGGGGTGCAATGCTGTCACAACGCCGAGCTTTAATTGGCTGCAAAATGGAGAATCGGGTGAGTTGGTAAGTGTTGTCTCCTCTGTCCGTCCTTGTCCCAGTCACGCTGCAAGTTATGATGAACTCTTATTGGCTGATTGAAAAAATATAGTTTGTAGACCTCATGGCATCTTGAGGTCTACCCACTATCCTTCCAATCAAAGCCAATCGAAACTCGGCGTCGTTTTGACGTCGTCGCAACCCGTAAAAGTAGAAGTTGTGTCGTTATTGTTTTACCTGTTTATTCTTTAATTTTCTCTCTCCTAATGTTTTGTGTCACTTTTACGTGGTGCTGACGTCATGCCGCTGCAGTGGCACTCAACGTTACTAGATTACCTCAGTTGTGGAATTGCATGGAAGGGGGTACACCCTTACTCACTTCAGTCTGCCTCCCGTCGTTCAAAGCGCCATCTAGATTGTCGTCCTCGAACTGTGTTTTCCATGGAGTACGGTGGAGCGCCATCTAGATGCTGCGCTTCGAAACATTTGTATCCCACAGAATACACTGCAGTTACCAAAGCAGCCGTCCGGCGCGTCGAACGACGGGAGGCGAGTCGTGGTGAGGGGGGAGGGGGGGGGCGGGTTACTGCCCGTGCATGCAGCGTCTATGAGCAGTTCCGAAACTGAGCTAATCTAATAACATTGGTGGCGCTGCTATCGGCAGGGTGCCAGAGCTGCATAGTGGTAGAGTCTGGCCAGTGGGTGTGGCGACGAAGGCGCTGGAGAGGAGAAAAATGAAGGAAAGGGAGAAGAGCGCCAAAGGAGCAAGAGAGGAAGAAAGGAGCAAAGAAGAGACCACCGCCATTTTGACGCAACACGCTGTAGTGGCTGTAGGCGCAGAGCAGTGTTGAGGCTACGTGTCGTCTGCTGCAGGCCTGTTTTTTTTTTCGCCTGAATAAAAGTTTGCGTTTAACCTGTTAACCATTTGTTAACTTTTTAAGTCGCCGAGGAATAACACTATATCATTTTCTTGCCAGAGCCTGCCAAATAAAAGGAAAGAATCGAAATTTGGTTGTCGATCCCATGCATCCCACTGGGCATAAGAATGAAAATGGCGGTGCTCCCCGCTCCGGTGAAAGCAGCCGGGAGTTCACGCGCATGCGCTCACGCCTCTCACTCTGCGCCGCGGGCTGATTGGCTCACTCGGGAGGGGGGCGTTACGGCGGCGAGATCATAGACTGGCTCTGCAGGGCGCACGAGCAGACGCTCCACTCTACACGAATCTGGTTCCTACTTACGCACAGTGCCCTCAGCTCGTGCGGAGACTGCGCGTTTGCCCAAACCTCGTGAGGGCTTGTTTGAAAACAGCGCGCTCTACTTGCAAAAGATTAATTGAAAAAAAAAAGAGTTTTAACGTGTTCACGCTAGGTGGCGCAAGTCACCATTATTTCCAAAGTGTACGGGCGTTACTTTTGTTCTATTCGTATGACGAGTACAATCGCCGTCGCAATCCATGCAATATGCCAATTCAATCCAAGCTGCAGTGATATACGCGTCGGTTGCGAAGTCGGGTGTTTCGTCGTCTGCGATCTCTTAAATCTTCCAGAATCCCAGCAGCAGTTGCCCGCTGGCACTTCCGTGCCGTGTTTATGGATCTCGTGTGCGTTGAACTCTCCTAGCTTGTCGCAGCCCAGTTGAAAAAACGGACAAAATGATTGACTCACCGGAGTTGAATTCGTGCATCGAGGAGTGGGACCAGCTCGAAAAGGAATATTGTGACCTAGAGGTGAGTCCACCCCTCTCCTTTTCTCGTTTGCCTTCCTTTGAAAGTCTAAAAAAAGAACAAAAGAAACATCGCGCTCTCTTGTTATTACCGTCTACCTCGGAGGTACCGTACAGTCACCGAAGCGAGTCAGGCTGTGTTTTCGTTTTTCTTTCTTTTTCTTTTTCGAAATTTTAACACTTAAAACAATGAACGGAATTACCAATGTTCGATGTAAAAATTAACTAATTTTAATGACGCGTGACAAGATAAGGAAAAATCAAAAAGGACACAAATTCGCAAGCAATAGTCTTTTCTCTAATCAAGTACATTGGCAGGTCATTTTTTGAACGCGTGCCAGCGCAGATTTTCGATGAGGAAGAGTTTATTCAGTCGCCGTTTTCTATTTTTTCTTTTTCTTTCGAGCCTCGTTGAATCTCATCGTGGAAAGGGTGTGAGTGATTCCACGATCAAGGACAATTCCTCGGCGACTTGTTCTCTTCTTTACCTCACGATCAACGCTGCCTTTTCCTCGTCATTCAGATATCCCAGACGCCTCTTTCAATACGCCTGTAGCTTGTTTTGAACTGGAGCTTTTTGCTTGCCACTTCAGCCAATCGCTAACGCATCTGTTCATGTCGCATGCACGCGATATTCAGAAAAGCGCGTGGACTATGGAAACCCACCCAATTGTGACGTGGGATTCACATTGGGAACAAAGCTTCGCTGTACAGAATGCGATGCTGGTAGAATAGAATAGAATAGAGGCAAACGACGGCGTATTTTTTTTAAATTTATTTATTATTATTTTTTTAGACGCGTGGGCAACTGTTGGTTGTCTATGAAAACGGTCAGCGCGCAGCTCTCGTTATCGCTCTTTTTATCGCCTGTTCCCGAACCTGCGTCTCCTCAAACTTGTCTGACCCGGCGTGAAGGCACTACCTCTCGGGAAACTGATAGTACGAGCCAAGGAGCTAAAATCAGTGGTGTGGTGCTATGTCATTGAGGTGTTATGATCAGCTTTCCTTTACGATAAGTCGGGGTCCCATCCCAGCCAAAGCTGGCCAGACAAGACAGCATTGCAAGCTAACAAAGTAGCAGCAATGTCTCGGTGGATCCTACGGACTAGAACTCTGAACAGTTCGCCATGCTAGGCTCCTGCAAACCTACGACCAGAGGCATGGGGTTATGGAAACCTTTGCAATCCAAGACTAGTAGAATGGATATGCTGGCTTTGCATCCAGTAATGTTTAAGTACCTTTTTTTAAAAATTTTTTTGAGTATCTAGTTAGCTAAGCTGTCATGCTTTTCCTGACTCGGTACTTGTATGCATGCCACATGGAGCAAGCATGCAACTCTTTAACTTTGAGATTACTCTGTAAAGGTGGTGATTGCTGAAAACCAGAGCTGACATGTTTGCAGTTGTGTACTTGCTTTACACAGATTGTAATAGGTCCTTGAGATGTATCTGTTTGCAAGGGGCAGTGTATTTTTTTCTTGAGCTGCAGAAACTGTTGAGTCATCTTGCAACATGGCTGATGAGTCATATTACAGCCTGTTTGATCTGGCTCAATATAAGCTCATCTTGGAACCCATTGTTGATGAGCTCATGTCCTTTCATTACTGGTGCAAAAACTGCAATAAACTGAGTGTGTAAACCCTCTCGTTGCTGAAAACATTGCAACAAATTGAGCGCTTAAACTTTTATCATTGTTGCAAAAAGTACATCGCAGTACCTTTCACTTGCTTTCAAGGGCACAGTTATTTTTGTGGAATTATGTTTTGTGGATTGAATGTTGTAATTGACTTTACTGCAATTGAACCTGGTGATGGGAGTTTTACTTACTGAATGTCTTAGGATCCTCTCACAATTGTTAACGCTTATCGCTAATTTTACCAAAATTCAGAATAGCGCGCTATCTGTTGTCAGTATGAAATCTGACGCCCTTGGACTGTCATAGTAACTGATATGACGAGAACTGCAAAGAGGAGCTTTGTTCCGCTTCCAATGCACACTTTTTACCTTCAATAACACTTGGGCGTCTCTCGAGCTTCGAGCCTGTACGCACAGCTGAAGCACAGCGAAAGTTAAGGAGTGTGTGCTGGAGTTCGGGCATTTGAAACAGTCGCCCTTTTGACCTTGTCAGTGGCTATTGCACTTGTTTGAATAACAAACTAATGCACTGTCTATAATAAGCGTTAGGTGTATCCTTGAAAGTGCAATGACTCTATAAAGCGGGAACGCTAGAAACTCAAGAGGACAATGACCTCGAGACAATGACATCCTTTCAGTGCTTACTGCCTTGGCCGAATGTCATTAGAATGCTTGTGTGTTTATCTATGGCTGGCCTACGTTTAACAAAGCGTGTATTTGTTTTGCGTTAGGTGGTAGAGGTATTTCCTCTTTAGACAACAATACCGTGCATGTTGCGCTTTCTGGAGTGTCTAGGCAGTTACGACCTTGAGACAATATGCACAGCCTGAGCACAGTTCACTTGGAGGTGGGGCATTTCTGAGTTAATGAGTCACTTCTTTAATGCCTTTTATGTTGTAATCCTTTTTTTTTTTTTACTACAACAATCTCTTGTGTGATGCTTTTTATTTTTTTTTTCTCGTTTCGTGCAGGGAGCATTAAAGTGTGCTTTAAAGCTTTCAGCTGGGTCGATCAGCTTTGTTACAGAGGCCCTGAGCTTACCAACATAGCTTTGCATATGAATGTCAATCTTAGAAGTCCACAAAAGCAAATATTTGAGTTTAAAAAATTTGTATTTTTATAAAATTCTTTTTTCCGTGTGGACCCCCTCAAAGGATATCTGGGCATGGTTCTTTGGCTTTATGATAATAGTGAGGATCTTAAGCAGTTTTATTCATGCGTAAAATAGTTTACAAACATATGGTGTCCCTTGAGATGTTGAAGACCATAAATATTTATATTTTTTAGAATTCACAGTCAACTTTTAGACCTTGTGTCAGATAATGCCTGAACTCTAACCTACTTGCTGTTTCTGCCATTTCATCTACGTTTTGTTCAGAAGTTTTCCTTTTTGTCTCCAGGCTTGACACTCTATTTTCTTGACACCCTCTTTAAACTTATGTTTGAAAAAAATACTGCCATGAGAGTGTGTCTGAACTCTTTTAAACTTTGTCTTCTTTCTTCACGAGTTTGCCCTGCTCCAATCTGGAAAGGTGCTTTTACTTCCCATTGAAAGATATGGCAAGCAATAAAAGACCTGTCATCACAAATGTAAACGTTTGGAGGCTTTTATTCAAAATCCTTCTGTATCATGTGAATAAAAAAAACTGGTGTTTTTTTAAAAGTTTTTTGAACAAGGCACGGGTGCTTTCTTTTATTACTGCTTCGTTGTTTGAACCAAGTATGTGAAATTTTATTCTTTGAGCAGTGTGCGTGCGTACGGGGACTTGCCATATTTATTTTAGGCCTGGTCGGGCGAAAGGCAAAGAAACTTGTTTTGTTGATGTTAAGGAAAAATAAATTGTATGGCAAGTTGCTAGACAATTGTGTTGGATACGTGAAACATTCTTGCATTGCAAACTTTTAGCAATACTCTGAGTTTCCAGACGCTACGTTCACGGCACTCTTCATCAGATGATTTAACGTGTGGCATGTGTACAGATCATAGTTGTTCCTAGACGGGCTCTCCGCTGCTTCTTTGGGGTGAGTGAGCGTGCTGCGTGACGGAATTTGCTAGTCGAATTTGTCTATCGGTAGCAGCTGCATTAATGTGCAGTCGGTGTCAGGTAATGTAAATTTCCCATCAAATTTGGTGGGGAAACTGAATTGGTGTGTAAGTCAGGGGGCAATAATTTTCTAGCTAAAATTAGCAAGGAAGTTGAATCGGTGTACCATATTTTCTGGACTATAGTCCGCAAGGGCAAATTTGGGGTCAAAAGTTTTTGCTTATAGATAGTTCGCACCTGGTGCATAGTCTGCACGCCATGCATAGTCTGCACCTAGTGCCTAGTGTGAATGTAAAAATGATCATACACTGCACACCTTGACAAATGGCTGCTGTATGTGCTCACAGAGAAGCTACAATTTTACATAAATATACATTATTAATCTCCGTTGTTTCATAAAATATTTCATGTCTTGTCACAGTGAACAATCTAGATAAAGCAAATCTTTCTATAGTCCGCACCGGGTAAAACTTCATCTTTGAAACATGTATAGTCCGTGGACCATACACCAGAACATACGGTTTAGGTAAGATGACATCAGGTCACGTGACCTCAATTTCCACGCTAAATTTAGCTGACGAAACTGCATTGGTGTGTAGGGCACGTGGCACCAATTTTCCCGCTAAATTTAGCAGGAAAATCGAATTGGTGTATAGGTAGAATTCCGTGTTTTCGGCATAAATCCGATAAAATCCGGAAAACACTCTCCGGCAAAATTTTCTTTACTTCAGTTTTATCCAAAAAACTCAAAATTTTGATCCCAGGATGGTGAAAAAAACTTGATATTCTACAAATAAGCTTGGTGAGGGCACAGTGTCAGTGATCCTGAGGAGAGGCTTCTCCAGTTTCGTTTCAAATCTTGGGCTATTAACAAAAGCTGTTCACCGTTTATCTTTGTTCGGAACAACAGATCATTGATATTTTGGTCACGGCAAAAGTCACTGTTCTACATTTCAGTTTGGACTTTTAGAAGAAGGTAGGGAAATGTTTTTATAGCACTGAAAGCTACGATTATAGAAGGGAGGGAGCAGCTGTTGTGGAGAAACACGGAATCTAGGGTTTTGTGTTTTCGGATAAATCTGATACACTCTTAAAAACACCCGCTGGTAAAATTTTTAAGAATTCAGATTTACCAGAAAAACTCAAAATTTCTAGGTCGCTAAGGCAAAATAAAAATCCATTTAAGGCAATATTTTACGAAACAAGTTTGTCAAGGCACAGAACTAATTAATGGTCCTACTAAAATGCCAGTTTTTTTGTTTTTGTTTTCCTGGTTATTTACAAAGGGGTGTTTCCCGTTTATTTCGTCAAGGTTTGTTCAGTACAATGGGCCAGTGTACTTCTGGACTACGACTAAAGTTAGTGTTCCAGTTTTCAGTATGGACCATACTATTCATGCTTCTTAGAGGGAGGAGGGTTCTGTTTTTATGGATGTGGGGGGCAGCTGAAGTTTTTATGCGTCCAGGACTTTGCACATTTTATAGTACTGACGTTTATTGAGGTAACTTGTTTTCAAGATTTGTTGTTGGACAGTTAGTACTGCCAATCGTAAAGGTGCCAAATGCAGCTGCAAAATATCTTTCGATAACGGTGATATTTTTGTGAATTTAGTGTATGTTCTTGTCTAAATATTATTTTTATTTTGAAAAAAAAAAAAGAAGTAGGAACAGGGGTAAAATTAAACTTTGAATTTCTAAGAGTTTGGAATTGGATAAATATAAACTCAGATTCTCCAGCAAAAAATGAACTCCAAAAAACACCTTCCGAATTTCAGAAAAAACGAACTCCGAAAACGCAGAACTCTATGTGAGGTCATGTGAGATCAATTTCCTCACTAAATTTAGCGGGGAAACTGAATAGTTCACGTGACGTGTCATGTGACGTCGCAGGCCACGGCTTCACGAAATGCGGCTTCATGAAATCCAGAGCAACTAGACAAAGAAAGTTTCACATTAAAAAAGGACAAAAGCAAAAGAAGAATGACAATGGCAGCTTCAAAAACAATTCCTTCGTTTGACTTGTCTAGTTGCCAAAGTATCTGTACTGAGGAAGGACCTGTGTGGAGCCATGTTATTGTTCTGTCTTGTACAGGCTGGTTGGATGACACTCATTGAGTGGTTCACCCTGTATTGAGGGTTAGCGTTACCTTTTCCTATTAAGTTGTTAGTTACACGAGTGCAATGTGTAGCTAGTACCCCTTTATTTTATTCTTGGATAAGTGCCCTTGTTGTTCAGATTGGTTAGAGAACCTAGTAAGTCATTAGGAGTTTTCCTAGACCGCGTTCCCCCTTCCGCTAAGCCCTCCATAGCGAAGCAACAGCTACTACGCCTGCGCTTCGATGGCCTTGATTGTAGAGTTCCGGGTATCGTAGCTTGAGTTGTGGAGAGTGTTGTGGGACGGCGAAAATGATCTATGAAAACTCCCTATTAACATCACATTGTTACTCCAAGCTTTTGACGCAGTAGTAACATTGACACTGAGAATGCATGGACATACCAAAGGTGCTGAGTGAGCATGGTTATTAATATGGTATGAGCTTGGTGAAGCCATCCAGTCAGTAGAGCTTGGTGTCTCCAGAACAGTCGCTTACTGCTGTTGTCTGTAGCTGAAGAAGCTTAGTGAAAAGTTGTCTGCCACTTTTGAGGTTTCCAGGACATTCTTTTTCAAGTTTTTCTTCCAGCTTCTACTGCTTTTGTGCAGTACTCGGTTGTATTTTTGCTTAAGAAGTGTTGAAAGTGCCCATGAAGGCTGGCTGCTACTAATTGCTGTACTATCTCTTTGCAGCAAACTCGTGTAATGAAGACTGGAGCACAGCAAAGAGATTTGCAGTACACTTTTTTACTGCCACTGATGTAGGGTATATTTATGTAGTGCATACACCAACATAGTACGGAGCGTGTACCCATTGTTTGCTTTTCCTGAATCTTACACAGAGTTGGACGTGGCATGCAGAGTAAACATAAACCTAATGTCGTCACATTTGTCTCTCGACATCAACGCACGGAATACCTCATTTGGCCAGCCAGCTTGACCGCGCAAGTGTTCCATTTACTCCTCACTTTTAAAA
Organism: Ixodes ricinus; assembly: GCA_037355805.1. NCBI lineage: Eukaryota > Metazoa > Arthropoda > Arachnida > Ixodida > Ixodidae > Ixodes > Ixodes ricinus. The sequence goes on along the minus strand of JAZHYW010053382.1, from coordinate 32,925 downwards.
GCAGTTAAAAGTAGCCCAGGTGGTCTCAGACGAGCCAAGCCAACATATAAGCTAAAGAGAGCAGACAAAAAGGTACACGGCTTCACCTCCCTCGTGGGCTGTTCGTGCTTTTGCGCAGAAGTCCTACCGGCAGTACCTGCAGCTGACTGGGGAGGTGCAGCGGTCCCAGGACGAGTGCCTGAAGGGCCTGCGCCACCATCGCTACCGGTCTTCTCTCATCGCCGAGTCCCTGAAGAAGGTGGTGCCGTCGAGCGAGGAGCAGAGGAGGCAGAAGGATGAGCTCGCTCAGAAACTCGAGGCCAAGAGGCTGCACTTGGATGACATCGGACAGGATCTGCCCCATTCTAATGGGTGTGTAGGAGCTCGTTGGGCCACGTCAGTGCACTCTGGTGCAGTCGGTGTGCTCCAATGCACTCTGGCGTGTTCCAGTGCACTCTGGTATACTCCAGTGTGCTCTGGTGCACTCATAAAGGTGTGCTTAGAGCATGCCTTCAGTCCAGGTTTATATTCCTCAAAGGTGCTCCGAAAGAAACACTTCATATGAGTAGGAGGAGAAACTACGCACATTAGAAAACAAAAGTTAATATAGTTAAACACTGTACACACTTCACAAAATTAATTTGTGCATGGCACAATTTTTTTTTTTTTTGGTTTGGACAATGTGCATGGGCATTGAGTTCCTGTCACGGTACAAGATATATATAGGTGTGGACACCTTGCGCCTTGCAGCTTCCAGGTAAAGCCCTCTCCTCTCCTTTATTGCGAGCGGCGCCACCAGAGAGCTTTTGATATGCGGCTAATGGCAGCCTGTCGCAGCCCATGTGGAATTCGGCAGTTGCACTAGGCGTGTTGCTTAGACACTGCTTAGTCATTGACCCTAGTTTCATGCCTCAACGGTGGCAATAACAGTTTTATGAATGCGGTGAGCTCTCTGGCGCGATGTTCAAGGCAGTGTCCGTAAAGGTTGGAGCAGACACTCTGAGCGGAGAGAGTGCGAGCCCCGGTGCCATGGGAATGAGACATGCCTTTTGATTTTGCGTGCTTATTGTTTCCTAGGTTGTGTTGTGTGGATGGCAAAGGCATTGTCGGCTGAGGCTACTGGGGTGCGCCAACGGGACTTTATCTGGTTGATCGCATCGCAGCGTTCGCCGTGCTGTGTGTCCTCACCTATACTTTTCTTGCACCGTGGTTCTGGTTGGCAAGGAAGAGCGGGAAGTCTTGAAATTTGTATTCTGTAAATTTGTACCCCTCCATGCCAGAGTTTGGCTGACAAAACTTTGGGCTTCACTGAGACTTCTTTAGGAGTTTAGCCAGGACAGCCTGCTTGGTTGCATAAATGACTGCTTGGGGTCCCAGTTCTCAGTTGTAGTTCCTGCCAGAGATCCAAAGTATGTGGAAGAGTTGATTTGAGGTAATCAGCATTTTAGCCATTTATAAGTGGCCCTTTTAAATAAGTTTTCTCTTTATAGAAACATAAGTAAAAATATGTTTAAATCAGTACCACAATAAAAAAAACAAGTTGAGTGGTTTGGATGTCCATCTGAAATGGTCTCAAGAATATGAAATGTTCGTCCATCAAGTTTGGTGGATAGATTTTAATTGGCGCATATTTGGTGCATAGCCAGAGTAGTACTCTATGAAGAGTCAGTGAGAAATGTAGTCTGTCCAAGTGTGGCTTCTTGTCTGTTGGATTGGTCATTCGTTGCGTGGGGTCGCAAGAATCGGATAACGTTTCGTGGACCTCTGGTCCGAGGTCCATCTGCACGATACACATAAGTAGAATGACTGTTCATTACAGGAAGGGCCCTCGAGGCTTCCAGATTAGCCCCATATCAGGCAATCTGTGCAATCACTCTGTCAAGTGATAAGTAAACACACTTCAACAACTTTGCAGGTGATAGTGTGCATGAATGATGGAACGCTTATTGGCACTGCTTGCAGTATTATTTCTGGCCTGGATATGCTGCATTTATCGATGGCAGTTTACCCTTCATTGGTCCGCTCACTCTTATTTAAAGGCAGTGGGCACTGACATATCTGCACAAGTAGATAAAATAAGTCGTACAGTTACCCTACTTGGAGAGCTTGGCATCTGGCAGCGATATCGATAGTATAAGCAAGAAATACTAGACACTTGCTCGACGAAAAGTCGGCAGACTTGGAGGTTCGAACCTCGGCTTTTGGTGTCGATCTGGCGGCCCTATTTGGCTTGTCTAGGTTGCAGCCCCCTTCTTTTTTTTTTTGCTTCGGTAGTAATAGTAACGGCAGCGCAAACTAAAATGTTGCTTTTTGCGGCTGACCTTGGTTCGCTTCTTTTTGATGCGCGACCCAGATGTCTGCTGGAAGGTTCTCTCTCGCAGATAGTGGGGCCCGAGGGCATTGACCAACATGCTGGCATCAAGACGGTGCCTTTACTTAGAGAGGTGTCGGCTTTCTGCAACTTAATACTGTATTTTCGGGTGTACGAGTCGAGTCGTGCCCTCGTATAAGTCGCACTCACAGACTTGTATGGTCAGCGCTTGTGTATATCATGATCGCAATATGTACACAAGTGGAAGCCAACGAATTGAACAAGAAATGCAACCCCAGGGAAGTTTGCGTCATTAAAGGGGCGATGCAACAACTTTTTTACTTTCATTAAATACAACATTCTTTGATATTCATAATTTATAAAACTCGCATTATAATTTTTTTTTTTTTTCACGCAAAACCAGTCACAGAAGAAATTTGAGAAAAGGAACATTAGCCCCCTCACAGCCAGAACAAGCGGCCATGTGCTAGGTGCCGATTTAATGGAGCCAATGTTTAACTATATCCATGCGCTGAGGTTGGCAAAGCACAGGGCGCGCACAGAGTTCCATGGATCGTTAAGGTTTGACTATTCCCACCGTCGCAGCAATCAAGCATGGGCCGCTACCCGAATGCATGTCGCCGCGTTGATTGTAGTGTTGCAAAACTATTGATAAATTGACTATCGATACAATCGATAGTTTTTTCAAAACTATCGATAGTGTTGCAGAACTATCGATAGTACTACAGTTGAACCTCGATTTTACGAAACCCGATCTTACGAATTCCGCGATCTAACGAAAAAATTTTGATTCTCTGTAAGGTGCCCATAGGGCTCAATGCTTTTCTGAACTCGAAATAACGAAATAATGTTCCGATTTAACGAAGCATTTTTGAAAATAAATCTACCAACACGTCTACGTCGCCGCTAAATGGAGCCGCCAAAGAAGAAAAAAAGTTCTCTCTCTAGAAGAAAAACGAAGGTAATTAACGCTGTTGCCAGTTGCCTGAGGCGGTTTGCCGGTGCGCATGAGGGAACTGCAGTTGCCTTTTATGCGCTCACCGCTTATGAGAAATGTGTGCTTCCGCTTTTGACGAAGCACTCGCAGTCGAAGATCACCAACTTCTTTCTTGAGCAATAAATTTGTTGTTTTCCTGAGAATTGAAAGCTTTAATACGGTGCCGCGGAAGCAGCTTGGATGCCGCTGCATTAAAGTAGTAATTATTGAATCTAATGGCCAAAAAATGCATTTCCCGATTTTATGAATTCCGCGATGTAACGAAGTAATTTGCGGCTCCAGTCAACTTCGTTAAATCGAAATTTAACTGTATTGATAGTTTTCCGATAGTTGACTATCGATAGTTTTTCGATAGTAAAAAAATTATCAATAGTACTATTGATAGTTTTTTTACTATCGATAGTCAGATTTCTAGACTATCGATAGTTTTGCATTGCTAGAGTGAACACAGTTGCCGCACTGCCGCTCGCCTCCCTTCTTCCTCTCTTCGCCCAAACTCCTGTCTTCATCATCACTGAAAGCTGAACCAAAGTTGGGATGGTAACTTGCAAGTGCTTGGGCTAGTTGGTGTCTCATTTGAAAAAATAAAGCGAGAAAAAGAAGAGGGAACGACGCAAATTACTAGTGTCGTAAAACTATCGATAGTAAACCGTCGACAGTACTATCGATAGGTTTACGATAGTACTATCCATAGCTTTTCGATAGTCGACTATCAATAGTACTATCAATATTTTTTCGATAGTCGACTATCAATAGTACTATTGATAGTTTTTCGATAGTACTATCGACAGTTTTTTTTACTATCGATAGTCAGGTTTCTGGCGACTATCGATACTATCGATAGTACTATCGATAGTTTGCACCACTAGTTCATTGTCACGAGCCCAAATCGAACGCCCAGGCACTGCTTGTGTCTACCGTATGACCCGCATTAACGTATCGTCGCAGCAGAGATTGCAAAGCTTGATCACGAAATCCCGGGATCGCATTGTTGGCGTTGTTCCCGCAACATCATCATCAAGTTTTACAAAGGAGACGCCGAAAGAAAAGTTCCCCTCTTACCCTTGCAATTCCACCTCTACCAAGGCATTTCTTGGTCAGTGGTATTGCGTTGGAGTATTCTCGAGTTTCATTAGTGCAAGTAAGCTTGTGTAAAGCGAGAAACATTCCTACCCAAGATTGTAGCTTGGCCCCTTTAAGTCTATACTTATAGACAATGAAAAACGCATATAAGTCGCGTTGTTGTAGAAGATGCATCGACGAAAATTATACAAAAGAAACCTCGATATATACTCTGGACACTACGGCACTCAAACTAAAATAATGAATGCCATCTGTAGATAACACCAAGTAGTAAGAAACCTTCCATGTTTCAGAATTTATAGAAACAGGGGGGAGGGGGCATATTCCTGTATTTCAGGTACAAATAGAATATTCTTTGTGTGCCACAAATACCGGCCCATCGCAGGCATGTGGGAGCGGTCGAAAAGTATTCACAGGCATCGGCATGCTAAGAAATGCTCCGTATATTGTATAGGGGCTCATGCACTCTGGAGAGTTAGACAGGTTTTGCAGTCTCTTTTTATGCTAGTATGTGCCCAGCTTGCTTTGTCCTTGTGTTCCACACCTTGTACGCTACTATAACGAGCAATTACCCCTTCCTTCTCAGTGCAAACAACGCTCACTTAATGCTCGTTTCCTTTACCTTCACTTGTAGTAATGCTACTCTAATATTTGCAACTACCATATCACATTAGGTATTCAATATTGTTTTTTAAGGAACTCCAAGAGGAAGGACAAACTCAATAGGCTGCAAGACAATAATGCTCTTTGTTGTTTGCCTTTGTGTGTCTCAACCCTATATGCCAATAACTAGGATCTTTAGATATTAATGAAAGTATAATTATAGTAACATTTCATTGCTACCACCATGCTCAGCTTCTACTAGGACCTTTAAAGTCAAGTTTTTGTGGCATTCCACTCCTGTCATTTGCTTACTTCTGTTTGTTCTTTTATGCTAGTTCTATTGCCTTCACCCAAGAATGAATAATCACGGCATTAAACTGATGCCTCTGTTGCATTTCTGTAGCCTCTACCTGCAGATTGTATTGGGCAGTGTCAACCTGTCGTTCCGGGACGCAGAAAAGTGAGTGCGATTGTTCCCATTGCTCCTTCCGTTTTTTGCTTTCCTTCCTTTAGGATTTGCATTTACATCGCTAGTGTTTTCTCTTAGGTATCGCTACAAAGACGAGTATGAGAGGTTCAAGCTGAAGGTCACCATGTTCATCCTCGTCATGTCCATTCTCTGCATTGTCATGAACTACAGGTCAGTGCCCGTTTGTACCAGCAAGCCTCTTGCAAGCTGAGTGCTCCATCCTAAGTTGTAGAATGGGGGAAGTAGTTTCCTTTAGTTGCCGGCAGTATGACTCATTTGGGAAGGAAGGGGGGGGGGGCACACCTTTTTATTACGAATGCTGTGCCAGTGTAAATTTTTTATGTGTTTTACGGATTTGGAAGTACATTGTCTGATCATAAAAGTAGCTGTGGCCTCCCGAGGCATGTACTACAGTCAAACCTGATTATATCGAACCCGGTTAATTCGAACTATTTCTTGTATCAAACTATTTTTTAAAAGGCTAGCAGCCTAAATGAAAATGCATAGCGAAAAATCCGGTTACATCAAACGAAAATTGCAGCGTCTCCCCATAGATTGAACTACCAAGAGTGCTGTTTTGCTCTGCAAGCTGACTTTCCCACAATTCGGGCGCACACTATAAAAAAAACAAGCTGGTTTTTTTTTTTTTTTTAAGCTGTTTTGTCAATTGCTTGAAAGAAAGAAAAAAAAATCTCTTTTTACGGAGGGAGCGGGGAGTGGGGGAGTTCGTGAGACCTTGAAAAGCAAAGAAGCGGCCACTGAATAGCCGCGTGGCGCGTTTCTCAGGACGCTCAGACGAACTGCCAAGAACGCGGTTCTGCTCTGCAAGCTAACTTTTTCTTTTCTTCCGTAAAAACACAACCCGGAAAAAAAAAAAATTTTTTGCGGAGGGAGAGGGTTTGTTGGTGAGACCTTGAAATACAAAGAAGCGGCCACTGAATAACCGCATGGCGCGTCCCTCATGACGTACAGACGCTCCTTTACAACTTTTCTAAATTGGGCGTGCTTATTTGTTGTCAAATTCATTAAAAATTTTGTATCGAATTACCTGCTATATCAAACTGGTAGGTGGTTTTTAGCGAGTTCGATATAAACGGGTTTGGTTGTAAAACTGTGTTCCTTTGGACAGATCAGATCTTTGTGCACTGCAGCGTTGGCTCTCGTGACGGTGCCAAATTGCTACTATTTTGTTTTACCGATAAATACTCTATTTATAAGGCATACTAATGACGTTATGTCTCTTGACTCCAAACTTGTCCATAAATTATTTATTCTATAGTTTTGAATGTTCCCGCTTGTGCAATTGGAGCAATTGGACCTCCTTTTGGGTGCAGGCCCTTTAGATAAAGACAGCCTAGGAGCGATTTATCTTGGACTGTGTAACTTACTAGTGTGCTTATGCCAACTCCCTCGGGAATACACCCCTCTGTGATCTCCTTGTACTGTACATGGTTTTCTTTGTTCTTAGGCTCTTGTTCTGCGACCTTTGAGAAGCAGGATTGAGCATTCTTTTCAAAGTAGAAATTGGTCCCACTATCGGGTTTTTCAGGAGCGCTCGGAATATTTAGGAACTGCGTAGGTCAGAAACAGGTTTTTTTTTACCGGAACTTGGGAACTTCAGTTGTTAGGCAGCACTTAGTCCTGTCCCTTCTTTTCTTTCGTCCTTGATTCAGGGGTGGAACGGCTGCGCCATTTGCGCCATTTTGCGCCAGACGCATTTGTTTGCGCCATCCTGCGCCATGTTGCGGAAACTGCGCCACAGCCATTACCTTGCGCCATTATGCGCCAAATTGCAAAACGCGCGCCAAAAAAGTAGTATTTTGTCTTGGTTTTGGTTTTTATCGACTTGATTGGCAACAATGAGTGCATTTAGCTCTGTCAGCCTTGCAATGCTTTGTTCTGTTTCTTCTCCCTGTGTATCCCGAGTCGGAAGCACGCGAAAAAATCTCAGGGGTCGGATTCTAAGTGCTACACTACCTACGACTAGATTGTTATTTTTCAACCATAAGCGGTTAAGCTAGTCGGCCGAGGTGAGGTCGAGTGGTTAAACGTCAGATTGCCTGAGGCTCTGCGGCCCGGGATCCAGACGTTAGCCAGTTGAAAACAAATTAGCAAAAAATTCCTTTTAGCTCTTCATCGTTAGAAGTTGGAACCGCATTCCTGCAAGATAATCCGTGATTTGATTGAACTGAAACGCGGTCCGATCCGAAACCTTGCCGGCCAGCAGCTCTTACGCGATTGGTAAATCTGCTCGGCGTACTTTAACCTTGCTCCTGCTTATCTCTTCGAATACAATAACTCCACTAATCGTAGTCTGCTGCTTCGATATTGAGTTGCACAATAGGATAGACTCGAAATTTGTTGCCCTGTTCCTCCGCGCAACTGCACGTTCGTTGCTTACGCACGTCACGTGGTTCGCAGATATAATTACTATGTCGAGCACGTGTGAGTTGTGCGATAAGCAGTGCTTTTTTGCATTTTAAGCAGCTGAAAGCCACTCCGAAAATATCAAGGACACTGTCTTCAGAAACATATGGTACTTGCTTTTTGGTTCTTATTAAGGCTCACAAAGTTTCAAGTTTTCGCATCTGTTACACAGTTATCCCATCTACCTAGGTCCCGAATCACTCATGTTCATCTGTGCTGCTAAGTACAATTGAAATTGCTCCCGTGCTTGTCTAAGGCACAAGCTGAAGTGCAATGAAAACTGATCTGAGCTGCTCCTAGCTTGCTCCAGAATGTAGTTTTAGCTGCTCCCAACCTGCTCCAAAACAGCTGTTTTAGCTGCTCCTGTGGCTGCTCCCAAGTACATTTCATGAGTTCCACCCCTGTTGATTGTAGTAGCTGCATGTTTACCATGCGTGGGATCCAAGAAGAAGACGTCTTATATCTATCCAACTTTATGGTCAGGATAAAAAAACTTTTCTTACTTTTTATTCATGTATTGTAAAGGGCGGTTCACGCATCTGTGTTTGACAGTGCCGAGCATGTCATGACCTCTTGTAACTGCTGCGCACTCATCTGTCGTGTAGCCCTGGATCACTTCCAACCGTATCTGTTTTTATAATTCTTTACTCGTAACTTTTACCGCGGGTTTGGAATAATCCTGGCAATGCAATGAGCGTCTGTTTCTCATAAATAGTGCACTGCAAAACCTTCAGTCTAGTTATAGACAGGTTAAAGAGCGTTCCAGGCCTACCCGATATATGGCGTAAGCGTGCCAGCGGTTGCGAGAGATCCCGACACACTCGGCACTGCCAAATGCAGATGTGTGAACCGGCCTTTGGTCGTCGAAGTATTATTTTTAGGGAAATCGGAGCCATGTACCGGGGGTCAAGTTTTTTCATTCGGTATACATCGGCTCGTTTGGAGGCATTGGTTCTGTGTTCCAGTACTGATGTACACTGCGCGGCACAGGGCGGACACGATATCAGTTTTGGTGTTTGATGCTCGACCGCTTAAAGGGGTACTCCGCCGATTTCTTCATGGTCCCCGATTTGCTTGAAATTTTGCTAAACTCGCCAAACAACATCGCCAAAATAGTATCCCAAATATTAGGTCAAAATAATTTTTTTTCACGAAGTTATTGAATTTACAATTTTGGTCCTCACCGTGTTTTTCAAACTGAAAGTCTCTACTGGCAACAACGAAAAAGTGACGTCAGTGGAAGTGCAGGGGATCACTCTTTGGACTGTAGAATTTGTTCCCAACTGATTCGAAGCAGTTTCATGGTGTCAAATGAATGCTTTGGAAGCTCGCTCCAGTCCCCGCGCTCCAGCACGGAACAAATGATTGGCATATTCTATTTTTTAGACTGCTCACTCGACTGGCAAGCCTGCCCTTCCACTGACGTCACGGCACTGAAAAGTGCGGGTATATTTGAATGTTGGTTTTTGCGTCATTTTCATTTGCTGATTTCGCAGTAACTATTATGAATTTCGCGATACTAAATAGCATACCGGAAAGAGTAAAGGCCGGGGAGTCAGAAAATATAGTTAGCTGAGGTAGCTCAAAAATCGGCGGAGTACCCTTTAATGCGGTCGAGCATCAAACTCGGCCGCTTACATTGGTGCCCTGAATGGCCACTCTCCACCACACTAGCAGTTTTTTATGGGAACCATCTGAACCTGGGAGAAAAAGAGAAGGAACTAGCAATAGCTTTTTCGTACTAATGGTGTTCTGTACAGTACTGAAAACTATTTATTTTTGTTGTTTGTCTTGTTTGGGTGAGATTGATAGTGTGCTTACCCTTTGTTTTCTGCTTCTCTGCAGGGTTAATGATGCCATTTTGCATTTTCTTCTGGTCTGGTACTACTGCACACTTACAATACGGGAGAGCATCCTTGCTGTTAACGGATCCAAGTAAGCCACACTTTTCTGATTCGTCGCAAGTGGCACGATCTTGGCAGGCATCGCGCGAGAAGTTGTTTTACATGTAGGCACTATTGAATCCTTGATTGCTGATCAAACGAGGTTTATTATAAGGTTGAGAGTGCATTGGTTAAAATATACTCAATCTGCTTCGAAAGCAAAGTACAAATACTTTTACAACACTATCTCTTTTGAAGCTTCCCTTTTTGGCAAAACATTTCATGAATAAAACAGAAATCTGTGCAATAGAGATTGAGTCTGTTTATTCATTAGTCAAAACAAATTATTCCGAGGCAAGCATCGTCTTGGAAGGTTACGGTGAAAGAAAACAAATGCCTATCGAGGCCATGCCACGATTTCAGCTTGCTTAGTAAAACATACTCTGCATTTTGTTTGAAAAGCAATGCCTTGCGATGGCTAGTCTGATGGTTAATTGAACACTCTTATACATCTTTGATTGACATCTTTGATGGATGTATTCAGAGGTGAACCACTATTATACTTTCTGAAGAAAGTACCAAAGAAATGTGCTACAAGTAAAGTACAAGTACATGTTCTTGGGACCTGCAGAAAGTGTAATACTAAAAGCACTCGAAATGTATTTGAATTACTACTGTAAGCACGAAGCACCTTAAATCCTTCCTAACAATGGTTACTGTATGGTCTTTAAGTAGATGCGTACATAGCTAAACTTCCATTTTTTACGAATTCTTCCAGTCAGAGCAACAAACAGAGAAGTCTTCATGCTCGGCAGAGATCTAGTTCTTGCGTAGTTCAAGGTTAATGGTAAGACCCCCCCCCAAAAAAGTTTCCTTTTCATTTCTGCTTCTTCCAAGGATCAAGGGTTGGTGGCGGTTACACCACTTTATCACCACTGCACAGGCTGGGATCATCATTGTGTGGTGAGCTCCAATGAATACCTCTGTGGTGTTTTACACCTCAGCGTTTCAGACCGGAACTTCTCCGCATCTGGTGATGGGCAGAGCTTTCCTTCATCATACACCTTGGCCTTGGGCACCTTAGCTTCAGCATTAGCTTGCTACCCCCAATATGGTGACTTGACTCTACATGCATGGTTAAAACTGCAGCAGCACATTTTGTGCCATGCTGGGCATGTCAGTGACTAAATGCATCCACTCAGTTGTTTATGCGACATGAGCATGGTCAGTAATTCAAATCTAAGATAGAAAGAAACAGGGCAGTGGCTTTTTTCACTTGGAGAAGGGTGCTTGCCCTGCACATTACATTTTTTTTGCTGAGAAACACTTTGACCCATATTAATGTAAAATGGATCTCGCGTTTAAAGAAAACAAACAATAAATGTTTTTTTCCTCCTATAATATTGCGTTGCAGGCCAGACGGCGTCGTCTATGGCAAGTTCCGGCGGCAGTTCACGTGGTGCGTCTTTTTCATCAGTAAGTGCCCTTTGTTTTGCATTCTTCTGCACTTGCAGTTAGTCGTGCAACTTTTCTTGTATAGTCGTGTCCCAAGGCTTGCTACAGAGTCCAGTATTTTGGGTCTCTGGAGGTTTATGCCAAAACTGCTTGGTTTGAAGTGTGAAGTAACTCTTTCTAAGATGAGATACACTGAAGTTTGAAAGCGTGAAACAGAGGTATGAAAAGGCGTGCCTACGTATGTTTTCTCTCACATTCACATAATTTTCTTGGGTGCCAGAACTGCAGTGTAACAAACCTTGGTAGAGAAAGAGATCGTGGGTGAGGGGACAGCGAGGTGCGATGTAGGAACCAATAAGAAGAAAACAAAAACAAGCCAGTACTTGTTTTGGTTTCTAGTTTCTTCTTATACATTATTTGTGGGTTAATAGTCTCGTTATAAGCTTTTATTCTGCCAAAAGGTTTCCTAGGTTTGGCATTCCAAAGCTGCGCGGGGGAGCATGAGATAGAACTGACTTTTTTGACAGCGTTGCCTTGGCTCACGCAGGCATCATCCAGTTCTGGCAGTTTTACTACCAGCAGGGCTGCCTGTACAGGCTCCGTGCCCTCGGTGAAAGCCACAACATGGACATCACCATCAGTGAGTGTTTCCTAGGAGAGTGTTCAGAACGTGTACATTACGTTCACCGTGCCCAAAGGTGCTTGTTCACCACCTTCTAGGTTTGTTAGGCTGGCAACCTTCAGAAAGTCTGATGTTTTGCTCCTTCGAAACCCAAGCTTTAGCGGAAAAATGGATACAAGACAATGTGCAGTCCGTGAACTCGATTGCTTGGAAACTTCTGCTTCATAGAAAGCTGCGTCACTGTAGTTAGATGATGTATACCGATCTGGTCACAGAATCCACTTTGTGCGTAACCTTGGCTCTGTATTCTGTGCTTTGCAGATCTAAACTGCTGAAAAAATAACTTTGAGGGTAAAATTACCAAATTGTACAGGGCCTACATGCAGCAAGCCATGCTACTAAAACCAGTCCTATGTTCAGTGATTCGCAGTGGCATTTTTGCTGCTTGCTGCACTTTATCAAGCTCTTTCCAAGTGGTCGTCTATATTCAGTGCATAGCTCTTGAAGTCTTGTTCTTGCTGCTGATTGCAGACATGACACGGCCCTTTTCTTCTTGCCCTGTTCAGGTGGTTTTCGCTCGTGGATGTGGCGGGGCCTGTCCTTCCTGCTCCCATTCCTCTACTTTGCCTATGTGAGTGTGTTGTATCGGTGTGGTTGAGGCTATACTTGGCCCGACAAGATTTTTCACTTTAGCAGTGTGTTGACCTTATTGCGAGTGTTTCTAATAGTGAAACATGAGACAGAAATTACGTGAGAGGTGTGCAGTGAAAACTACCGTAAAATCCCGAGAGATAGCCCACCTAACATCAAGAGCAAATCGGGTGAAAATATGGAGTGGGCTAACTTTCGGTGTACAATCAAGAAAAGTTTTAAAAAATTGCTATTTTTAGGTTGTGTCCCTTCGAAGCTTGTTGGAACGAGAATACAGCGCAAACGAACGACGGACCAGTAGAAGAGTACCGTAAAAACCCGCGAATAATACAAAACATAATTTGAGGACCACGAAAAAAAAAATTATCCGCGTATAATACGAAACAAAATCAGGACTACGAAAATATTCCGCGTAAAGTACGACCCTGGAAGTCTTAAGAAAAACGTTTATTTGCGTCATAATTGAACCTTAATCACTGTCATCACGTCCGTCAGACTCCTTGTCCGACGCCTCCTCCCAAAGGCAGTAGTCTTCAGTGCCGTCGAGCGCATTTGAAATCCCGCACTTGAAAGAACGAGCGACGAGCGAGCGCCGACGCAGTGAAATCCCGGCGCGGCGCATAAAGCGAGTAACCCAATGTCGGCTCGCCAAAGTTCTCATGCAGCAGCTCGGTGTTTACGGCGAGGTGCCGTTCACGTTGCCCTTTTACAAAGTTAGGGCGAAGTGCCGTTCACGTTGCTCTTTTACAAAGTCGCCCAGACTTGCCTCGACGTCGGCGAACACGCCATTCTTCGGGCTCCTAAAGCTTCTTCTCGTTCCGTTGCACGCAAACAGAGCTTGCTTTTGTCGTCTCCATCCGCGGATGCTGCCCTCATTTACGGCGAATTGTCGTCCGGCTGCCCTGTTGCCGATGCCTTCCGCAACCAAAAGGACTTTTCTTTTGAAGGCGGCCGATTATTGTTTTCGCGCCGACGCCATTGCCGAGCCTGACTGTGGACGGATGGTGGCGCCTCGGACATTGTGATTTTAATGATGATGATAGCTGTTTCGAGCGCCTTATTGCTTCGAAACCGAAACTACGTCAAACAGCGTTAGATCGCGCCTCATCGAAGCTGAAAATTGTTAGGACCCGCGTATAATACGAGCCGCAAATTTTACATAGCAAAATTTAGAAAAAAAGAAAACAACCTCGTATTATAATCGGGTTTTTACGGTATACAAAACACTACTATTACTAGTAGTGGGCTATCTTTCGGTGTTTAAAAGAATATAGCAAATCAAGCCAAAAATAGGGGTGGGTTATCTTTCGGGGGTGGGGCATCTCTCGGGATTTTACGGTAAGTGACAGAACGATTTAATTGCCAATTTTAACATTGGGTACCATTCTCTGCAGATGTTCCAGCTGTACAATGCCTACACATTGTACCACCTCAGCCAGCTGCCCGAGTGCAATGAGTGGCAGGTCAGCAAAATTCGTCTTTCTGGCTTCTCGTTTTTTATTTTTTTTAATTTGACATGTTTTACTATCTTAGTTGAGCAGTGCATCCTGCCTGCAAGTGGCAGGAATGGTTAGCTACAGCTTTTTATCCAGTCAACCAGACTATAAGCACTAGTCTTTGTAAATCTCTTGATAGGGTCATCCCTCAACCACTTAATTAATGCATTTTCTATGACCCTATAGGCTGTCAGGGAAAAGTATACTATTGGGCTCAAAACAACCAGTGACCTTACTTTTTGGAATTTTAGCTATCCTAAACTTAATTTAAAATGTCAAGCAGAATTGAGAAGTTTAAGGCCCGTTCACACTCTTGCGACCTCTTAAAACCTCTTACAACGAGAGGACACACTGGCGCCATCTATTGGGTAGCAGTGTAAACTTGGCGGTCCGACATATTTTCTATTTCTCTCGCACATTATCCTTTCTTTCTTGACTCGAAAAACTTTTGTCAACATTATAAACGAGCCTTTCTTATAGGTGTTACGCACATTTGACCTCGGAAATACCGCAAAGCCTTCGCTCTTGTGAAATGCAGTTCCAGGGTCACCGCATAGATGGCGCCAGCGTGCCAGTGTGTTTTCTCGTCCTAAGAAATTTTAAGAGGTTTTAACAAGTCTCGTCCCTCTCGGTTGTACTCGGTTGCAATAGTGTGAGCGGGCCTTTACAATTGTATGCGCGACTCCAGCAAAACGGACGCCACCTAGCGGGAAAACCGGGAACCAGCCGGACCAGGTCGCTCCGCGCCCCTCCGCGTCTCTGTTGGCTTTCGCGGACACGTGTTGTCGGCGCGGTGGCGAACAATGTAATTTGACGAAGGTCCGAAAATTTCTTAAGTTTGCCTGAGTGTTCATTAGTGTGGTGAAGCCTCAGTAGATTGTTTCCTTCCATCACGTGTTTGAAAGCTTGTTTACTCCACAACATACAGTCGCGTGCTTTCAATTTCTTGGATGGGAAGGAATCACGGAAAAACGTTTTGATTTCTTGTCTGTCTCGAATCACATTCAAAGTGACGACTAGTTGGTAACTGATAAGTGGTTTTTTTATAAGGATGTAGCACAGTGGACTGAGGACGACAGACGAGGTGTTTCACTGGAGGGAACATGAATGTTGCAGTCAAGTGAATGGGAAGGTTCGATGGCTGCTTTTCTTGAGTTTGGTTGTGTTCGATTAGCTTCAAGTTTGAGCCAACCATGCCGGTCGGTGCGTTGGTTATTCATTTTGGCTTCTTTTCGCCGAAAAAGCCTCTGGACCACACTGAAGGAGTTGGGCTGATTTCGCAATAACTTGATTCAAGAAAACCTGCTCGCTGCCTTTGATTAATGAGGGAAATTATCTGCTTTCAAAAGGTGGGGGCGCGTCTCGCAAAGTTAGAAGCTGTCACAGCATTATGATCTATCGCGCCTCCAATATTTCTATTATACCCCCGTCGAAGCCAGCAGCAATATACATCTACATTGCTCAGGTTGAACGGCCACAAAAAATACAAATTTTCTCCGTTCAGGATTCGAAGTCAAGTTTAATGCAGAGAGGTTCTGTGTGAATCTCCGATGAAGACTCTCTCCAGTTTGTCCGCATTCATCTCCGTGCTACCGGCTAGAGCCATTTGGCTAAGTTTAAGTAGTATCTCTTTGTCTGTCAAATACACTTTTATTCAGCAGTTCACCTAATAGCTAGTCAACTAAGCTCATATTTCAACCCAAAGAATATACTAATATCGCTTTAGTGGGACATAGTACGTAATATAATACATAACCCGCTCGTCAAAATGACTTCTCGATTGCTACTAAAACCTGAATCGAAATACGAGTATCAGCTGCTTAGTGAGGCGCCAGCGGCTTAACATGCTCCTTGGCTCAAGAAGCGCTTGCTTAATTTTCGTAATTTTCCTGCAGCCTGTGTTGTTGACTGAGCAGTTGACTTGAAAACGCGGATACGCACAAAAGCTCGATTTCGCAGGACAGATAAGTCACATGGTCGAGGCATGCGAGTTAGCTGAAGATTAATCTCGGTGGAGCAATTATGTAGTCATCGCCGCTTTCCTTAGATGATCAAAACTGATTAAAGTCTATTACCGTCTTTAGTTTCGGTTTTGAACGAAATCTCTGAAACGAAAGTTTGCCATGAAAAGAACAAAAAAAGCACCGGGAAAACAAAACTATGCTCTGCAAGTTTATGGGCACCGGCTACACTAAACCGTCTCAGTTCAAATACCTATAAAATTGGGCATTAAAAAAAAGAAAATCTGTTAAATTGAATGCGCCACACGTTCAGGCGGCCCGGCCAAGCTAACGCGACCTGGACCCAGCCGCTATGTTTGTTTTGTGGTGGCGCCCCCTATAGGTCGCTGGAGTCGCAAATAGTGCCAGTTGAACCTTGGGTGGAAATCGAAACCGTGTGCAGTTGCTCGTTTCTCGTTCGAAACTTGTTGTAGGGCTACCGTAAAATACTTGGCAAGCGCCCACTCAAAATTTAGAGATAATCGCAAAAAAATGGGGGATGGGCGCTTGTCCGGTCATCAATTTTACATATCAACGTACTGTGCATATTTTCTCAGATCTTGCAAATTTGGGTATGGGCACATGGTGTGGTATGGGCGGATGCGCGGTATTCTGTGGTAATTCTGTCCATGCTGTATGGACGATGTGTGGCCGAAGGTAAAGTAAGTTAGCAGTCTGTGGTTCCATTTATTTTTGTCACCATTCGACCAAAAAGTCTCTGGCAGGTGCCATTTACAGAGCTTACATAGGGCATGCTTTGCTTGGTTCCGTGCTGGGCTGTGAAGATTGGCGCCGAGCTGTGGATTGAAATGGCACATAGTGAAGCTTATATAGCAGTAGGACGCAGAAGAGCACATCTTGTTGAGAACCAAGCGTACATGTTGCACGGGGCTCCCCTGTTGATGCAATTAAAGGGAAGCTGAAGAGTTTCTTGAATAGACCACTTGCTAAATCCCCCAAGTGCCCCGGCCCGCACTCGAGGAATCATGGGAATGGTGTTACTTCAGTTACCTAGTGATTGCTAATTTCTACCAATTCGTTGCTTAAACACTTCTGAGTGTAATCCGGAGTCCCCCTGAACAAGAGTCGCGTAGAGTCCAAAGACCTGTCGTATCACTTTTAATATTTCTCGTCGACGTCAGCGTTTCTGATACTGTGCATGCCATCCAACCTTCAACCTGGCTGAACTGTAGAAATTTCTTATCTTATTATCATTCTCATACAGCTTCAAAGACACTACCGTAAAATACCGGGCAAGCGCCTACTCAAAATTTTGAGATAATCATGAAAAAATGGGAGATGGGCGCTTGTCCGGTCATCAATTCTACATATAAATGTACTGTGCATATTTTTTCAGATCTTACAAATTTGGGGCATGGGCGCTTAATGTGGTATGGGCGGATGCACGGTATTCTACGGTAATATTAACTTAGAAACACTAAAAATGCTATGAACAGCCCTGCTGACTCTGAGCTAAATCCTGGTTTTGGTTGTGAATTTTCGGCTTTTTGAGCAATTCCTGCTAAAACAACAATCACGAGAATGATAATATTCAGATTTCTGCAGCTCAGCCAGGTTGAATTGTGAATTACATGCACGGTATCAAAAACGCTGACATTGATGAGAAATTTTTAAGTGATATCTTTTGGACTCCCTGCGACACTTGATCAGGGCAACTCTGAATTACCCTCAAAAGTGTGTAAGCTTCGAATTGGTCGAAATTACCGATCACTAGGGTACCTAAGGAACACCGTTCCTATGATTCCTCGAGTGCTGGCTGGGGTGCTTGGGGAACTTAGCCGGTGGTCTATTAACAAAAACTCTGAAGGCTTTAGTGTAGGCACCTTAAAAATGATATGTCTCAAGTTTTTTTTAAAGTTTTGTTAGTAGGGGCGTAGTAGCCACCAATTAAAATATGGATATAGCCCCACCCGTTAGAGCGCGCCGAGCGCAGGAGAGCGCAGGAGTGGAGAGAAAACTAGCAGAAGAGACATCATCGGCTTAGTCGGATGACCCTTGCTCGCCACTAAGCTGGCTTGGGGATGCCGGCGATGATGTCGCAACACTTTGGGCAGAAAACGGGCGGTAATTGCCGCCCGTATTTCTCAAAATAAATGCGGTTCACGTTTTACTTCTGTCCAAGATAAGCGCGATAACTGAATTCACTGGACAAAAAGCTCTAGAAGTCTGCTTGCAACTCGGATTTCTTGAAAAGTGCTTGAGCTTCCCTTTAAAGCAGCCATAATGAATGTGGTGTCGTTCCTCTCAAAACTCGCCAACAGGTGGGTTCACAGATTTGTGTTCGAGTGCATTGCACTCGCTCGTAACCGTTTGAGGAGGGAACCATCCCCATCCATCATTCTATAGAGTGCCCTTGGAATACTTCCAATCCGCACATATATTTTTAAATTTTTTACGCATCATGCTCTTATTGTGTAAGTTGTCACAGATGGGCCAGTTGGTACATGATCCCTTTTTACAAAATGCACCGCAAGACAGGGGCAGAAAAGTGCTTTTGTTGTCTCCCTTACTCTGTCCCTGTCTTGCGGCGCATTTTGTCAAAAGAGATCTTATTTTGTGCTCGAAATAATTCAGACAATGTCGTAACCAACCATTTGTCGTGGATGCTGCGTTCATTTCATCTTGCAAATGCAAATGCCTCAAAACCTCCATCTATTTGTACACTGGTCGGAAGGGTTCCACAGCCACCTGACAGATTGTGTCGGTGCATTCTTTCGTTGTGAGAGGTTACGATCGAGCAGGATGCACCAGATGACACTCGAACATGAGCGCGACTTCAGAGGCTGGTTCACAAACTGGTGTTTGCTTTCGACAGAGTTCTTGCGATCTCTCGCGGCAGGAGAATGCAACGGCACGCTGGCGCCGTTTATGGGGTGACCGTGAAACTGCATTTCATTAGTGCGAAGGTTCTGCTGTATATTTGTGAGATTGAATTTATGTACCGTATACGAGAAAGGGTAGTTTATAACATTAACAAAAATTCTTCAGCAAAAAACAAAAAACAAAAAAAGCTTAATAGAAAAAGAAAATGTATGGAAATCCCAAGTGTTCCATGGCTACTTGACAGATGGCGCCAGTACGTTCTCTCGTCATGAGAGGTCCCAAGAAGTCTTCAGGCACGCGGTTTCAAACAGTTGCAAGTGCGTAATCTAGCCGCCGACGAGGTCAAGACTGCTTCCCGCTGGGGCCGGGCACCCTTGCAGGTGTTTGTCTCAGCAGTCATCTTCTTTGTGCTGTTCCTGGGGAACCTGCTGACCACCTCGCTGGTCATCTGGCACAAGCTGAGCGGCCGCACCCTCATCCGAAGGCTGGAGAAGAAGCACCAGCAGCACAGCCACGCCAACTGACGACGCGACAGCGGCGCCGTCCCGTCCCCCGTCTTTGGGCCGCCGCCGACTCCCCGGCCCGCCACACTTCGAGCGGCCCGGCTTGTGTCTGCTCGGTCGACGCGTCTGCTCGGAAGGAGTCGTAACGGCATTCGCTAGTCAGCTGTTTACGTACAACGGTAGTTTTGTTTGTTCCTTTGGTTACTCGCCGTCTGCTCACTAGCATTTTCTCGACGATTCTTGTGTGCGTGGTTGACCTTGCACGAGGTGCTTGTTTGTGGACTCGTGTAGTGCAGGTGGCGCGACTCTGCTCATTTTGAGGCCGCTGCCACGCTCTGTGCGGTCTATACTCTGCTCACCCCTAAGCTAACGGTACATTGGAAGCCATGTGCTCGTTGGACCAGTCCTACGTCTATGTTTGCCCCCCCCCCCCCTCCTCAACCCGTGTGCTGAGAGTAGGGTCAGGCGATGAAAGGGAGGCAGGTGATTGGTCCGGCAAGCCTTTTAGCTCTCATTACTCTACAGCTTAGGGGTGAACGTAGTATGGCCGGTGCAGTCTCCCGGTAATGGGGTGAGGTCGGGGTCTAGTACAACTTGTTGGCACCACTGCCGAGCGTAGTGGATGTTTCCAAGGGCTGCGAGGATGTGGTCTTCTACTTTCGAGAATCGGTCCTGTTCTTAGTCTTGGTACCTGCACCACGGGTGGTGGGAGGCACTGGTTTTGGCAGCGGCATCTACGAGACTATACCAACGGTGACGACGACGTGTTGTTTTTGTATCTGTATTGCGGGCTCTCTCGAGAGTGTACAAGTGGATCCTGGTGTACGGTACAAAGAGATGTCTTGGAGATATTTCTCTTGCTCTGTCCTAGTTTCGAACTGTCCACGTTTTTCTTTGTGGAACGCGTTTTGGCCTGTCTGAGAGGAATTATTTCTTCTTTCTCTTTCCTTTAAATTGCTGAAGGTTGGGTGGTCGGTGTTGGTTTTGCATAGTTGAAAGTACTCTTGATGTATTGCTAGCCCATATCCCAACTGCCATTTCATTTTGAGTGTTGTTGTTTTCAATAACTTCCTATGCCCGTACTCTGACTGCCATTTCATTTTGAGTGTTGTTGTCTTCAATAACTTGGTGTCATGTATCGAGATGTTTACTGCACGAGTTCAGTTTGCCAGATTGGGAAATGTTGCAGTGCAGGCTTTGTGTGGTGTGCAAGTTTTCATGTTTTTACTAGAAAAGAAAAAGAAGAATACTATAGTTTGTTGCAACCTAAGAACGAAGGGCGAGGGTAAGACGGGCCGGGGAGGAGGAAGCGGATGGAACGCTAAAGAGGGAAGGAGGTTTCCCCCTCTCTTCTCCAGCGTTCCGTCTGCTTCCTCCTCCCCGGCCCGTCTTACCCTCGCCCTTCGTTCTTAGGTTGCAACGAACTATAGCTGTTCAGGTAAGCCAACAGCTTAAAAATCTACACTTGCTGCTTCAAGCAGACTTCTTTTTTAGATGTTATGGGACTAAAATTTACTTTATAGTTTGTTCACACTCATATAGGCTTTTGTTTCTAGTAAACATTTTTTATTCCAAGTTGTGTTTCTTGTATACCATTCATGACATGCTACGGGCTTTGGGCCACATTCTGTATTTTAACGCGATAGCGTTTAGGAGCTCTTGTTGCAAAAAGTCTGGCGTCGGCATCAGTGGGGCCAAAAATCCCATAATGCAACGTGCACAGCCATGTGTGAAGTCGTACGTGGCTGTGACACCATGACCCTATAAACCCGCTAAATTTTCCGCCAAATCTAGAGGAAAATTTTTCTGTCAAATTTGCTGGGAAAATTCCAGTGAAAACGCGTGACGTCATGTGACAACACGTGACGCTACCGGCTAGGCTACGCACACACGCTTGCACGGCTTGGGAACAAGAGTGGGTTTAATGAGAAGGCTCTGCGAATGGGGCCAGACAATTGCGTTACTCTTAAAGGCAAAGCTTAAGCGTCCCCCAAGTTTTTATGTGTAACTTTAGATTTCTCATTCTCTTTTTTTTGAGAGGGCTTGGGTTTGTCAGTTGTGGGAAGTTTGCGGGTGAAAGCTAAGACGGCATTGTTGTCATGCCTTAAAACTTTTTGCACTCATATTTTTCTTCAGAGTGCATACTATCTGGAGTTTATGCTGAAGCGCACAAGATGCATTAACGACTTTGCACTGACCGTGTAGCAAAGGCCTAGTGACAAGTATGTTGCTCTTTGCCATCACTGTTTATCCCATATTGCGGATTTTTACGTATCCAGCTCTCTTCTGTCAAGAGTTCCCTCTTCTGAATGACCCTGAGGTGCTGTGTAGCATGCAGTCTTTGCATTGCCCATGACATCGCAACTTTGTGGTTGCATCACTGTAATGTAATGATCAAGCAACTAACTGATACTAACTACTCCACTGAGAGTTCTGTTAGGCCTTAATGTTGTTGAGTTCCATTAAATGGTTTGAACAAAGTGGGAGTTTCTTCTTTGAGCACTTGAAACAAAGTGATGAATACGGTGCAGACAACAAGCCTCCATAGACAAGTGTCCTGTTTCGATGCACATACCCCAATTATTACAGAGGTGGAACTTGAATAACCCAAATTAGTTTTGGTGGCATCGGTGGAGTGGCAGGAGGATTATCCAAGCAAATTGCCTGGATTGCCCTGGTTCCGAGTGAAAGTACCATAGAAGTGCTTGGCCCGATGCAATAGATGATGGGGATGTCTCTTTTGAAGAATAGTGCATCTCGCCACCTTGTCTGTAATTTATTTCCTTTTGAGTATGCCCGTGCTGTAATATAACAAAGCATTTGTAGAGCCCATAACATTTGCTACATCCTACGAACCAGGGTGAGCACTTTTGCTTAGTGTTTTTGTTTGTGAGCCATCACCGCACTTCCAATCTAGCACAACAGTGTGTTGGTTCCCAGCAATGCTTCATGTTCGGCATAATTTACTTAGCTCAACAGTATTGACAAATCCGCAAGACATTTTATACTTTTCACTCGTGCAGTCGATGCATTTTTCAGGTGCCCGTAGGGTTTTGTCGAAACACGTCTTGGGGACAACTTCTCATTGACACGTTTCGTGGAAACTCGTTCCGTGGACATGTACTCCTGCAATGTTTCGACTGCGACATCTTTTTAATGCGTTAGCATTAGTGCCCTGGTACATGCGCTGACCATGGACTGGATGGAGAACACATATTCAAAGTTTGCAACGTCGCCACGGGATGGCGCCACAGCCCCACGTAATACCTAGCAACCTAAGATTGCCGGCGACTTCCCCTTTCGCCGATTTCGGCGCCGCGCAGTGGGGGACGGCAGGTGTATCACTGAGACGCGTGTCGACTAGTGATGGGCCGAACTTTTGCCAAATCGAAAATTCGGTGCCGAATCTAGGGACTCGGCAAGGCCGAACTTTTCTAAAGATTCGGCAAAAATACATTGTTACGAGATTCTGGCAAAAAAGGTTTTATGTTGTATTTTTTTTAACTTAAATGCAACATGTAATGCTTATTGACACAGTTATTACTAAGTAAGGTTATATTCTACAAGATAATTGTATCGGTGTTGTTGTTGTGTGCTTACTCGCAATTTTAGTGACTTCTTGCAGAAGTGGTGCGACGAGATTGGGTAGTAGCGAGTTTCGCAGCAAGCGCAGTCACGAATCGCACTACAATATTTTCGGTTTTAAGACCTCATCGGCGCAAGCCTGCAACTGTGTGTGGTGTAGATTGCTAATACAAAGGCAATAATACTGCGTTCATACTTTCTCTAGGAGTCACCGTTTCGTGCGTGTAGACGTATGCAGCGGTTACTGAGCCTTCACCAGAAAAGATAACAATATGCATGTTTTTCAATCTGAGTCACTTGACGTCAGCTTTGCATGAAAGTGCGCATCCCATATTCGCAACGTCTCGTTTTTAACCTTTAAAATGCCGGTTTCTGGTGCTAGGACTAGGGTGTCGCAAACTTTTGTCGTACCAGATTTTTAGGTCGAACTTTGGTTCGACTTCAAACTTTTCACCAGATTCGACCGGTTCGAGTTTATGGACAGTGTGGCCAGACCTTGATACAAGCATGTCTAAGTTTGGAGAACTTTTTTTTATGAAAATGGTTATTTTATTTTATAAACAGTTGCAATTAAAAGAAACCAATTCTAATCACTGAAGAAGTTAATAACTTATTTGTTTTTGTACTGTATTAACTAAAATAACCAATCAGCGCTGCCCTTAATTCGTCCCTTAGCCATCACCAACCAATCCGAAGCCAACTGGCCAGCCTGTCACGCATACCCTCAATACAAGGTTCGTCGAATTTTCCACTAAAAATTCGAAAAAGTCGAACCTGGTCGAACTCGAACCTCAGCCGGTTCGCGACACCCCTAGCTAGGACACACACGGACGTTTAGGGAGATGGGAAGAGTTAGGAATGTCCGATCTGCAACATCGAGCATAATAGTCCTGTATAGTTTTATGCAGACACATGAAAACCACGAAATAACGCTAATTAAAACCCAATATTGTTTTGGCACAAACTTCTTGTGAGGAGTGCTTTAAAGTAATTCTCAGTCCCTTCTTCAACTACCTCGTTGCGTCACTAAAAAGGTCAAATGAAAATTGCGTTATCCAGAATGTACCGCATCATCGGCATCATTTGTCACTCACGCAGTGGACTGCGTAAGTTTGAGGCAGAAAATATTGAAGAGAACCACACTTGCAAAGGCTCACAAACTGGATCTGGATCTGTTGGCTATTCCCTTCTTAACAGGCGGAACTACAGTACGGATCCCCGCATGTGTCCTAGCCAGTAAAGTTTGTCCTAAGGAGTGAAGAACTCCCGCTCCCCCGCAGGCTTTCCTTCTCCAGTTCTCCAGTCGCCGGTTTGTCGTCTCAATCACGTTCGCCCCGTTCCCCCTGCTGCCGCACCCAACGCACCAGCCGCGCCCCCAGCATCACTGGCTCCCATGTCTCCCTCTTGCGGTTGGCCAACGAAACCAAGAGCCTGTTGCCGCCTGTTCCAGCGTCACTTCACTTGGTTAGAGCGGCCGTAGCATCCTGCACCTCAGCACCAGGTCGCCATAGTCTCCTACTCTTCCCCACAGATGGCGCACATCATGCTCGCCTCGACTCTTCCACATTTCACCTGCCACCGCTTCGTTCTCAACGTTCCGGTGGTTCCGGCGCGAGCCTCGAAGAGCAGGCTGCTCCCCAGTTTATTATCGAAGAACTGCCCCTTGCAGATCTCCTTCTTGTTGCTGATGTAGGTCTGGAGTGCCGGCTTGTCAGCTGCCCTTCTTTCCCAGCTCCGGGTTTCCACAGCTCTGACCTGCTCACGCAGCTCCTTCAATCCTATGCTTGAATCTTCCAGCCTGTTGATCGACGGCAGCGGCACCCCGTACTTGTTCGACAGCGCACGGACTCTCCTCGTCCATCGGGTTGCCGCCCCGGTGTAGAGTAGGCACCTCTGCATCTGATGTACCCACCGCTCCTGTCCGAGGCCCCAGGCGCGCACTTCGAAACTGAGCTTCGCCACCACCTCACGGGCCTCAAACGAGGACCACCCGACGTCGTCCTGCACTGCCTCATTCGGTGTCGTCCCATGAGCACCGAGGGCCAGCCTCCCCACTTCGCGCTGCCTCCTCTCCAAGTACTCCCGCGTGGCGGCCGACGGACACAGCACCGCGTTCGCGAACGTCAGTCCCGGCACCGTCACTGCCTTCCATAGGCCGCGTACCACCTCCAATCTGTTAAATGCCCATAGAGCCTTGGACTTGAGGACGCGTTGCCCTCGTAGCGCCTTCTCTCGCACCCCCTGCTCATACTCTGCCAAATAGTCTGGACAGCTTGACTCCCAGGTAGCGGTGTGCGGACACGAACGGAATGTTCTTCCCCTGCAGGGTTACCGGCTCACTCTCCGTCCGTCCTCCCAGACTCCCCCAACGTAGCACAGCACATTTCTGTGCACTGAACCGAAGCCCAAGCCGGTCCCCATGCCGCGCACACTTATCCAGGAGCTCCTGCAGACCAAGCCTCCAGCTCGCCGTCAGCACAATGTCATCCGCGTAAAGCAGACCTGGGAGCGTCTGGGACACCATCTGTCCGTCTAGCATGTACGACACATCAAAGCCATGCCCACATCCCTCCAAGCCGGCCTTCATTTCACTTAGGAAAAGCATGAAGAGCAGCGGGGAGAGGGGACAGCCCTGCCTGAGGCCCCGGCCTATAGGCACCATCCCTGACCGCATCCCTTGCCACTCCACCACCACCTTTGTACCCGTGTACAGTTCTCGCAAGAGATCCACCACTCTCCAGGGAAGTCCTTTGTTGCGTAGCGACTGCCACAGCGCAGCCCGATCGATGCAGTCATATGCCTTCTCCACATCGAGGAAGGCCACCCATAGCTCCCGCCCCTCCGTGCGTGCGTGCTTCTCAATGCACTGCGTGAGAACAAACAAGTTATCCTCCAGGCGCCGTCCTCTGCGGAACCCATTCTGCAGTTCGCCAAGGATCCCTTCTCTTTCCGCCCATGCCTGTATTCTCCTCCTTATAGCACTTGGGCGAAGACTCTGTACAGCACCGGCGTCACCGTGATCGGCCTGTACGATGATAATCGACTCCTATCCCCACCACCCTTATACAGGAAAGTCATTCGACCGAGGCGCCAGTCCTGAGGAATCTCTCCAGTCCTCAGCATCTCACTGAAGCACTCCCTCAATGCAAGGCACTGCCTTGGGCCCAGCTTCTTGAGAAGAGACGCTGGAAAACCATCCATTCCAGTCGCCGTGCTTGCCTGGATCCGACCTATGATGTTCTTGAGCTCCGCCTCACCGATAGGACCCAACCACTCATGCGAGTCGACCTCCTCTGTCCCTGGATCACCCTCTACTTCGTCCACCTCGCCTTCTTCTCTTCCAAACGCGGCAGCGACTTGCGTCGCCACAAACTGCAGACCCTCCGTCTCTGATAGGAGGACTTCTGATTCCGGGTGACGCAGTAGCTGTTTGGGCGTCGCATGCCTGTTAGACGTCTGCATGTGCCTCCAGAATTTTCTTGGTGCATCCCGACCACTTCTTCTTAGATCCTCCAGGAACCCTCGGTCCACATTGCGAAGCTTCTCCTGGATCAAGCTTGCCGCTTCCTTCTTCTTGTCTCGGTAGATTCCCCAAAGGCTCCTCCGTGCCTGCTCGGGCCACCAGGCTCTCACCGCCGTCCGATGTTTGCGGCACGCGTCCTTTCTGGCGCTAATTGCAACCCGTACATCCCGGTCCCACCATCGTTTCAGGCTGTACTTCTGTCGTTTGCCCACCCTGAGCCTTTTCTTCTTCAGCTCCTGTCGTACACGCTCCTTTATGCGTTCATACTCTGCCTCCGGCGTTACCTCCAGTCGCTCCGCAATCCGGTCAATTTCTTGTTCCGTAAGAAACCTCTTGCACTCGTTCACTCCCTCTCGTTTTTCATTCTCCCACCAAATTCTATCAACATTCTGTTGTGGTCGCTTCCCACACTGTGATCCCCCTCTTCATCTATGACCATCCTAGTCAAGCGGTCGTACAGACCAGGTGACATGACCGCAAAATCTATGCACGACTTCCGGTCCCCGACGACCACGTGGTGGATCCCTCGCATTTCGGTTGCAAGTTCCCGTTGACCAGATTGGAATAGATCCACCGTTTCTTGTAACTCCTGGCCGTTGGCATCCGTGGCCCCATTCGAGGCTGTCCAAGTGTGCATTAAAGTCCCCCATCAGGAGAATATGATACTCCCCATGAAGGTCTTCCATGTCTACCCGGAGGCACTCCCATAGCTCCCTATTCCTCTCCTTGGCAGTTCTCCCTGTCCACATGTAGACCACCGCCACTGCAGTCTTACATCCTGCTAGCATCCCCGTCATCCAGAGGTGTTCCCGGCAACTCGGTCTTGCCCTGACCCATCCTTGATTCGGCGCAAAGAGTACCCCAATGCCTCCTCCCCTCCTCTCTCCTCCCTCTCTGTTACACGCCTCCCAGCACAACCTTGAGTGTCCCGGTGGCATTTCTGCTTCTCGAAGGTGGGTCCACATACGTACGCTCTATCCTTCACTGCCATCGACTGGAATATCTCCTCCCACTTGCGCTGGACCCGACCACCCTGTATGTTGAGGAAGGCTACCTTTGTTCCTCTTTTCGCTCTCCTTCGTCGTCTCCTTTTCCGCGGGGCTTCATTTCGGTCCTCCTTCGCCTCGTTTGTTGACCGTTGGTCCCGTCGCCTTGCCTCACCTCCCTTTACCACCCGCGTCCACTTCCTTGGTGAGGGTACCTGTTGTTTCGGTCTCTCACCAGCTGTTCGACCACCTGCCACAGCACTTCCGTGTCGGGGGCCCTTCCCTTTCTTGTCCCACCCTCTTTCCGAGGCATATACGGGCGCCTCTGTTGCCCTAAAAAGGGGCTACCTCCTCGGTTATTGCTTTGGCCACTCGCCGCACCCCTTCCTCAGAGTAGTGCAGACTCTCACCAGCAAAGCACCTCGTTCCTAAAACCTTCGTTAGGTCCAGAAAACGTGCCCCGATCCTTTGGCACAAACTGCGGAGTCGTGCATTAGTTGCGACCGCGTCCGCTTTTATTTCTCTTCCTCGGCCAGACGCCTCCGGTACCGAGCAGATGATCAGTTTTGATCCCTTCTCTGCCCATACCCCTTCCAGTTTGGCCGTTATGCTCTCCGCCACTCCCTGTAGTACTTCGTTGAGTCCTAAGTGTAGCACGTAGGTTCTTGGGACAACTCGGGCCTGGCCCTCATACTCTGCGATGGCCTCGTGTGCCTGTTCCACAGTTGCTCCCTTCCTGTACAGGAATTCAACGCTGTCCGGGATCCCCACATTCTGAACGAGTACTTGCGCAAATCGTCCAACATTTCCATCCCCTACCACTATTACCTCTCTCAGGACTCCCCTTGGTGGCCTCATGGTTGGTGCTGGCTTATTCATTCCTTGAACTACGGGCTCGGTGGTAGCACTTCTCTCTTCAGTTCTTCGCTCCTTTGCCTCCTCCTCTCCTTCTTCCCCCGCTTCTTGCTACCTGCTTCGTCCCATCTGTTCCCTCTTCCCGAGTCCAAAACTGCCCTTGCCCCCTTCTCTTGTCCCTGTACCTCCTGCGATTGTTTTAGGCTGGCTGCCGGTGAAACTTCGTTACCTCCCTTCGTCTCAGACGCGGTGTCCCGCACATCCTCCTTCTCGTTCCCCATGGGTTCTTTATCCTGCCGCTCCTGGGCTTGTACTTGGCCGGCTGACATTGGCCTCCCGCTTTCTCTCTTCGCCTCGGACGCTGTGTCCCGCGCATCCTCTTCCTCGATCGCCGTCGGTCCTTTATCCTGCTTCTCTAACATCTTCTCCAATTCCGTGTACCTCGCTGCCTCAATCTGCCTCTCGTTCTCGAGACTCGCTATCCGCTGCGCAAGGAGGCCAATCACAATCCTGTCTGCCTCCGATTGCCTCACTAATTCAGCTAGCTGGGCATGTACCTCCTCAAACCGCTCCTGTTGAACCTTGCGCACTTCCTCAAGCGCCCGACAGACCTGACAGGTAGGTCCCTCCAGGTCCTTCTCCATGTCCCCGTCAATCCGCGTGGACATCCAGCCGCAACCTTCACACTTGAGGATCGATACCGCTCCCTCCCCCGAATTCATGCCAACATCTGAAACGGCGTCCTCCATGTTTTTGGCTTCGGAAGACCTTGGCGCCGCGCGATGCGGGGCTGGTGCGGGGAGGACCCGGGTAACGAAGCAATTAACCTCGCACGAAGGTCAGAGGATCGCCCCGGTCGGGCAATCGTTGGTTAAAACCGACTATAAAAACGAATATGAAAACCATCCGATCACGTTGTTTGGAGACGGTTGAACACCACGACGATTGGCCGATTGGCTCCTCCAGTGTGAGAGACTGGACGCTGCTTGCAGGCGCCGATGCCACCGATGCGCTCGCAACCGCTGTCGCCAGTACGGTCTGGCCGAACGTGAACGTGCTCGATAGCGCTGGAGCACTTGTGGTTCTAAACAAGAACCCTAGCACGAGTATACTCTGTTTATACGCAAACGCACAGTTACCGCGTTGCCTACTCCACACCTCGCCGTAACCGCTGGTTGTACCAAAGTAACGGGTGGTTGTACTACACACTACTATCTCGCTACACTGGCAAGACATAGAGATCATACATACGTCATGGATATGGATATGGATATGTGGCTTAACCAGGCCCCGTCGCGTTCTCGCGCGTGCGCAGACATTTGCCGAATCTGAAGTTCGGCAGATTCTGGATGTTTTGTTTTGTTCGAAGATGTTTTGGTGGCGCCCTCCTACTGGTTCCCTCTCGTGACGTCATGACCTTGCGAACAACGAGTTCGATGGTGTTTGTAAATACCATGGTGGAAGCTTGGAATTATAGCGGTCTGAAACCAACACTGCCAACACCGTCAAAATTAAAGTTCTTCCATTTGTCTCATTTCGTCGATGAGAAATCCTTCCGTGACGTCGTTGTCAGCATTCGTGCCGCATCGTAAGGCCGACCACAGCGACGCTTTGATCACGCACGTCCCCCCTCTCCATGATTAAAAAATTAACCCACTTTGGGCCACTGCGGTACACGCCGCCCGCGGCGCGCCGCCAGCGGCCAGCGCGCCCTAGGCTCCCCAGCCCAGCCCCGCTGTCCCAGACCCCACTGCACCTCGGTTGCTGCAGATGCTGTAATCGCTAGCATCGCGCATGCGCTTGCGCTTTCGACGCCCTCGGAAGCTCCTGCCGCCGGGCTTGGAAACCATGCTGTACGCACAGGGCTGAAGTTGCTTTCTTCGGCCTGACACGCCGTTCTTGACGCGCAGTCGTCTTACCATGCCGCCGGGCCGTAAGCGCAGGGTGTCGTCGTCTCAACGCGTGCGCGCGACAACGAAGTGGCTATGTCGT
Source organism: Ixodes ricinus (assembly GCA_037355805.1). Taxonomy (NCBI): domain Eukaryota; kingdom Metazoa; phylum Arthropoda; class Arachnida; order Ixodida; family Ixodidae; genus Ixodes; species Ixodes ricinus. The sequence continues at coordinate 2,640 of JAZHYW010053382.1, read as the reverse complement.
TTTCCGCGCTTCGCACGCAGGTCGCTTCATGCACACGCTAATTGACCTGATACTGCTTGCACCAGGAGAAGGGGAATTCGGGAATGTTCACCCCGCAGAAAAGTGCCGAAGACTGCGTTCACCATGCTGCTTACCTATGATTAGGATTCGCTTGTTTTCGGAGTTTAGTTTTCGTCGGATTCGGAGTTTATACAAGTTTATTTATGTTTGATTGCAAAATCTTCGAAATTCGAAGATTAATTTCTGCAGTGTTTCCTATGAAAAATTAAATGAATAATATCCGGGTGTAAACATACTAGATAAAAAAAATATGAAACGCGCTTATATCAATTAATATTTCTTCAGCTGGATTGGATGCTGGGGCCATTGCCATTAACAATACTAATTTGTCCCACGGCGAAAGTTGCATACGTGTGGCTTCGATAAACGTCGATACCTTGAAAATAATCTCCTGGAGGAAGTCGCTGGGAAGCACGTTTTCATCCGATCCTATCCCATGCTACCCGCGGCCGCGCGAGGTGTAGTAAAGGATGTAATAGAAAAGTTTCAACTGACTCTCTTCCCAATTTTATGCAATCTCTATGGTCCTATAGCCTCTCCTTCCTCTTAAGAACACAAATAGTATGGCCCAAACTGGAAAACAATACGCAGGCTTTTGACCCGAAAGTACAATGACATGTCCTGAACCTTGACGAGATAAGGAGTATTAAAATATTGTGGCGGGCTAGTTGGTTATACATACTAAATTTTGCAGAAGAGCGGTATATGCGTTGGGTCGAGCGTTGCGCCCGTTCTCAGTGACATTTATTTGGCTAACTGTGATAGGGCAATTGCTGAGCGGTGGGACTATAGGAGGGTCAAAGTGTTGAGGTATGCTTGATGACTACCTGATTGTGCTGAAAGGCAACGATAACACAGACATTGAAAGTGTGGTTGCCTCGCATGTTACATGTGTTTACAGATTGTTCTCCGGGACTAAAGTTTAAGGCTGAGACCACTTCAGAGGGTGTTCTACAATTTTTATATCTCAATCTTCGATGTGAGCCCTCGCATTTGTGTTGGGCCTATGAGCATAGGTCTAAGAAGGGGCGTATATGAATCCGCACACTCTAAGACAGTGAAAAGAGCTATTGTACTGTCCAGTCTTGACAGTTTTTTGTTGCAAGTCAAAAGGTTGTCAAATGCTGGTTTCCCTTTCGGAGTTGTCATGGGCGTCGTGGAATCCTTGGTTAAGGTGTTTAGAGGGCCTGCTAGTACTGAGAGCAAGACAAAACCAACGGCAAGGCCTATGGTCTTGTTGTATACATGCCTTGCACGTGACGTCATATGGCACCATACCAGCCGCCATTGCTCCGTACCAGGTTCCTGTACGGATCCTTCCGCGGCATACATTTGGCACCATCGGATCTGTTTTTCTCGGCAAGCCTTGACCAGAAAACAAATTCAATGGTAGTCAAAATGTAAGCTGCAGAATTTACGGGCACAGGAGAACGGTACGGAGCAATGGCGGCTGATGAGACGTCAATGCAAGGCATGTATATGCACAAGGTGTCCTATGGTGTCAAGAAGGTTACAAGTAGGTACAACGTGCCAGTTGTGTTTTCGGCTCCAGCTAAGTTGGGGCGGCTGTGTGCAGCCGTGAATCAAGGTGGCCGCGCGGGTACACAATGTCAAGTTAAGCACCGCAACCCGTTTATCGCCTGCGCATGTGGGGTGGTGTATCTAATTCCGTTGTCCTGTGGAAAAGTGTACATTGGGCAGACGGGGAGATGTGTTAACGACCGGGCGAGGGAACATTCTCTGTCCTTACGCTCCTCCCCGTCTGGCAACTTAGCGGTCCACTGTGACAGATGTGCATGCTCTCCAATGTTTAATGAAATTCAGATTTTAGCCCGACATAAAACTAAGTATGCTCGGGAGATTGACGAAGCTTTTTTATTGCCAACCATGACGCGGGCATGTGCATAAGTGTTCCGTCACTTGCCCTGGTTAGTGATGAGATGAATTTTATCAGAAAGGCGGGTAAATACGTGTAGCCACGTGTCGGCTTGATGGGAAGATGACGTGTTATCGGGTCGATTGCTTGTATGTTTATCTCGTTTCAAGTTTACTTGCTGAATGGCGCAGAAGTAAAAATTTCAGTTGTAAGTCAGCGCTGTGTCTGTGTGTTTCCTTTTACTGGTCCTTCGTCTTTTTGCGCTGTTTTAACCCATTCAATATGACCATCAACCAACTCGCCCAAATTTCTTACACCTTGTAACTATTTCTTCTCCTTTTTTCAACACCAGCCACTTCCTTTACCTTCTTCTTTGCTGTGAGTTTGCGCCTGTCCTCTCCACTTCTTTGTCTGTCCTTGCGCCCCGCGCCATTCGAAATTGAGTAGAGATAAGCAAAGTGACTCCCCGTCCATGACCCGAAATTTGCCATGATGAACTGCGTGCGGCATTTTCCCGGAACCAATGACTCCCAGTGCAGCTGGTCAAACTTGATTGTAAAATACTGCCTTTATTTAGTTTTTTTTTTTTTTGGCGGCGGGGAATTGGCACATCAAAATTCGGAGTTTATCGGATAAATCTGAATTGACCCCGAAATTTCTTACCGGCGAGGCCGGAGTTTTCTCGGATCTATCCGAAAACACGG
>JAZHYW010053374.1:0-17331 GCA_037355805.1 Ixodes ricinus | reverse complement strand
TCTCGGTGAAACATCAGCTGCCTGCCCAAGGCTTCCTAGTGGGTTCACTTTGAACTCAGCTCAAAGTATATAAATCTAAACAATTAAAAGGCCCAATGAAATCCCACGCTGGTTTGTTTCGACGAACGTGTAGTGGCCAGAATGGCAGTACTGTTAAGTGCTTAGGCCTTAGGGTGCTTCTATGCTGCTGCCCTCCCAAGGGGTGCTAACTCTGTCGTCTACCAGCAGATCCCTTATCTTGATTCCTACTTGATGTTTCGGGTAAATGTGGAACAGCTTGTATGCAGCAATGTATAAGCATTGTTGATATAGATATGAAGTGGATTCAGTTGAAACAAAAGTGTAACAAATCTAAAAACACATACCCCATGCATTGTGCCAAGTATGCATTTGTATTTTAAAATTACATTTTAGCCTGTATATAAGTTCGAGGGTAAGAGTTCAACAGCCACTGCTCATATTTCGATCTTCAGATTATAGATATAGTAATACCGAATAAGTGAGTTTGATAGCATCCGTTATCAACTTGTTCAGCACCTTTCAATGTGCGGCTTTGCCTCGAACTGAGAAAATTAAAGCGAGTAACGAGCAATTCTGGTTGCTGTTCACTAGCAGCAGTTGACCCACCATTATGTCTCACCGAAGCAATGTCAATTATTTGATTTGTTTGGAGCATAGAATGGAGTTGCCCCGTAATGCGAGACCAGTGGTAGTACCTATGTTCGCACCTCACACGTGCCTCTCACCATACCCTGTGCAGGTTACCAGGTCCTTGTGGCAGCCACGGCTACTGTAAATGGCAACACCCTGCTGGAAAGTGTGATCCCTAAGGAGCACTGACGGCTGTCCTTGGATGTGTCGCATTGTCCTTACTCGCACAGCTAATTCCTAAAGGCGCTATGCGAACGAGTTGAGCAAGTATTACGGGAACGAAGATGAGCACTAAGTGCTTTTCCCAACACGAGCAGTATCCGGTTTTCACGTTTTGCTCACTAATGATGGGTCACGCAAAAGTGTGTTAGAATGGGAGCTTATGGTGGAAATCTCCGGGAAAGTGTTCTTTCACACCATAATAAAGGCACCATGTTTTGGAGTTTACCTAAGTTTTGTCAACCCTGGCCGATGCTAGTGTTGTACGGTGCCTGCACCACGAAAGGTCTCAGTTAGACTGCAAGCACGTCGACTGGGACTCAGACCTGCTACCAGCAAATCCCTATTAGTATTTCTTGTCGAATGGACTGGTGCTCTGGAGCTACCAACTCGGCAGGGTGATGGGACAACATCGTCATACTTTGTCAAATAAAATTTATTTTAACACAGAATGTGTTTTATCAGCTAGAAGACCGTCATGAAGAACCATCACGAATGACTGACGTCACGTGACACCGTGACATCGTCATGACTCGCTGTGATATCATGGTAATATGATGCCGTGGTGACGTCATTATGATGTCATGCAATGTCATGATGATGATATGATGGCATCATAATGATGTCATAATGTCATGACACCACCTCGACATGTGACGTCGGACACATGACGTGCGCAGCTTGCTCATTTCACATTCTGTGCTCACAGTCTTTGTGCATGACCAAGCTATAGACCATTCCATATAGCGCTCTCTGGGCGGCACCATTTTGTTCGACCGCAGCGCCCTCTCCATACATCCGGGAAATTCAGCGGGTTCGGCGGGGTAAAGTGAGAGAGAGGGCACGCGCCCGACTCCGCTAGCAGACGACAAACCGGGAGGTTGCCGTTCTCCATCTTTGAGCTGTATCGGCGGGCTGTACGGAACATCGAACTCTCGCTCGTGGCTGCCGTTGTGAAGTGGTTCGCATTCTTAGAATAGTTATGTCTACTCCAAAATAATCCTATAGCTCTCTGTTGTTCTATTTCTGTAAATGATCAACTAGATATCTTTTTTCCGTTACTTAAATAGCGGTTGAGTCAGCCGGCAGTACAACCCTCAACTACTGCATGTATTGCGGCAGGAGAGCATGTTTTTATTTATTATTTCAGACTTCCACTCATAGTCGCTAAAGGCCTACACCAGTACGAACTTTGTATAGTAAAAAAGGTACAGCAACCGGATTTACTTTTCGCCAGAGAGACTCGGCCAATCTGACACAGTTTTCCCTATTTTTTTTTATTTGCACGCAGGTAACAGCGCAATTGGACCCTGTGAGTTTTTTTATCTAGCATAGTATTACACGACAACTGGCATACCAAAATCTGCGCATCTGCGCTAAAAGTTCCAAAATGACGCGATTTTAAACACAGTTTGCACGCCAGCCGGACGCTACCTACAGCCCACTCGGCGGAGCGGACGACATGCAAGGTGAGAGGGGAGTGCATTTTTTCTCTTTACCCTCTTCGCTATGACCCTAATGGAACGGTCTATAGTGTAATACTTTAGGTGTCTCTAGTACAGTAATGTAGTATATTGGTAAGTATTAAATACAGATAACAATAAAATTAATCCTGTTTTCTGTGGTAGTTTAGCGTGGTTCAAGCTTCGACAATTCAGCACAAAAAGTGTTTTAGCTTGCACGATATATGTATGCCACACCTTTGAACATCAATCAGATGTCACACCTAAGAATACCATTGCACCAAATAAACACAATGCATGAAACTGGTGCCGCCGCATTACCTGAACAATGCATGAAACGAGCTGACCAGCCGAAAAATCTGCGTCGTCTGCTCGGTCAGTTCTTCCTGCTACTTCAAAAATGATCGTGATGATAGCTAGAGAGGCGCTCCCTGTAGTTCATGCGGAATCGCTCTAACTCAGAGTAAGCGTCGCAACATGAATATTCCGCTAATCTGTTTTTCAGGAAAGGTTTTTTTTTTTTTAACATAGCTATCCTATCCGGGCACTTCAAAATGCTTTGGGAGTTTAATGTCCTTTTAAATACATGTCGCATTATATTGATGTAGAAGATACAGCTTTACTGAGGCTCCTTTCAAGTCTGCATGGAGTGGTGTCATTGTCATATGTGGAAGGCGATTAAAACTTTTGCTTTATCAAAACTTTTATTTTACATTTTTCTTCTTATTGACTATTAATAGTTAAAGAAGAAGCTAACACATTAGTGGTTTATATCAATTTCAATGAATCTGAACCTCCAAAACAATTGTACTAAAAATATAATCTATTCTAAATTTACTGGGTGTTTCAAGGAGCGGACAGGCTCTTTAAATCGACCGCAAAATTCGGTTTCTTAACCTATCGCGCGCTACGACTTCGTGCACCGTTGCCTACATATGGTGCTTTTTTCATTTTTCTTTTTTGTGTAAAATTTGCAAAGAGCGAACTTACCTGAGGAAAAAGTAAAGAAAGAAAAAGGCTTAGCTCCTGTGGAAACGCAGCGACGCCACCGGTCTTCAAACAACACGGCGCCGTTTCGCGCGGGAGACAAAAGATTGCGCAAGCGGTCGCGACGCCAACTGCCGCCAACGAACGAGCATACAGCGCCAAGAGCCGGCGTCTTTAGCGAACGATCTTTTCGACTCAAAAGCAGCGCGAGTTACGCAGGTCGCACAACTACAGTGGCCTAGAAGGGGCAAAAACAGGCGCGGTGACAACCAACGTTAGTGACAACAAGAAACTGCAAAGCAGACGACAAAAGTAGCACAAAAAACTCAAAATAACCCGACAAAACATTTTTTTAATCGATTATGGGTCCATTCAATATGTTTTAATAGTAAGGGTGATAAAATAATGCATTGGCAACTGATACCAGAAAAGCTCGCGCCGCTTTGAGTCGAAAAGGTCGTCTGCTAAAGACGCCGGCTCTCGGCGCTGTATGCTGGAGTGGCGCGTTCATCTCCGTAGCGCCGTCTTTCCTGCAGGGCATGTTGATCCCGCTCCTCACGTGACTGAATTAGGCGAATAGCGGCGCCGCGCGTTCGAGGCGCGCGGCGCGCTCAAAAGCAGGGGAATGTACGCCGGGATGCGCGCAACGTCTACTTTCCTGCACGGCACTTGATCCGGCTCCTCACGTGATTGGATCTCGGTGAATAGCGGCGCGGCGGCACGCGGAAAACAGACGCGCAACTCTGGTTCCCGTAGGCTCTAGTTCGTTGGCGGCAGTCTGCGTCGCGACCCGCTTGCGCCATCTCTTGTCTCCCGTGCGAAACGGCGCCGTATTGCTTGAAGACCGGTGGCTTCGCGCGTTTCCCATGAACTAAGCCTCTTTCTTTCTTTACTTTTTCCTCAAATAAATTCGCTCTTTGCAAATTTAAAAAAAAATATATACACCATCTGCGGGCAACGCAGCACGATAGGTTAAAGGGTAACTGCAAAGAAAAAAAGTTTTTTTTTAAACAGCCTAATTGGGACAAGCATGTCAAAAAACAATTTTTCCGCCAGAAAAAAAAATTTTACAGCAATATTTATTGCGTGAGACTGATTTTAGTTTGCGGCTATTTCGTCCGTTTTAAATCGCGCGCCACGAAGTTGGGATTTCGTGACGTCAATCCCAATCGGCTGGTATACTTCTCATTGGCTAAGAGTTTGATTGACAGCTTAGATCTTGGTTGTTAAACCTTTGTTATATGTTGCAATTTCCTTTTGAGCGGCATATTTCCTTTTGAGCGGCATATAATCAAACTCTTAGCCAATGAGAAGTATACCAGCCGATTGGGATTGACGTCACGAAATCCCAACTTCGTGGCGCGCGATTTAAAACGGACGAAATAGCCGCAAACTAAAATCAGTCTCACGCAATAAATATTGCTGTAAAAAATTTTTTTTCTGGCGGAAAAATTGTTTTTTGACATGCTTGTCCCAATTAGGCTGTTTAAAAAAAACTTTTTTTTCTTTGCAGTTACTTTTTAAGAAACCGAATTTTGCGGTCGATTTAAAGAGCCTCCATGGCCGCTCCTTGAAACACCCAGTAGTTACGCCTTCAGTCACAACATGAAATACTTGATAATGGGTATACCCAGTGGCGTCACAAGGGGGGGGGGGGGGCGGACCGCCCTGGGTGCAGCGCCCAGGGCGGGGGGGGGGAGAGTCGCGGAGGTCCACGCACGTGAGATCGGGGGGGGGGGGGGTCGCGGCGGGCTATTGCCCCGGGTGTTGCTGACCTTCGTGACGCCACTGGGTATACCGTAAACCATTCTGCTCTTCCGAAAACGGCAATTTTATATATGTTTTAAATATTAGTTAATATACTTTAATTTTTTTAATGCATTAACATATCAAATGATGAGCCATTTGAGATCAATATCATCATCATCATCATCATAAAGCCTTTATTTGTGCCAATCAACAACCAACAAAGGTCTGCAATGTGGCACAGTGAAAAAATTGCACAGCTGTAAAACATGCTCAACTGATAAAACTAGCATGCAACAAAACACGACAGTACATTTTTAGCGACGGAAAATAATCTCATCTAATTGTCTACTGAGATTGACGTAGCTATCAAAGATATCAAAATTTTCATGCCCAAGATTGTTCACACTTGTCTGCATTCTTGTTGTTGGTGATATCATGTGTTGATTGTGGGGATAAAAAGTGAGAGCTCTCCTATTTGAGCGAGTCGGTACGTTCAAATTCACTGTGAACAAAAGTGTTGAGTCAATGTCCCCGTGAACTATTTTATACAAGAAGGCTACATCGCACGATAATCTTCTGAGGGATAGACACTGTAGGCCAAATTTGTCGAGCAGGAGTTCATAGTTGTAAAAATGCCTACGGCCAAGGTATTTGTCATAAATTATGCGCACAAGGCGTCTCTGAACTGACTCTATTTTAGCTGCATCACGTAGCGTCAGTGAATTCCACACCACAGAGCCAAAGTCTAGTCGCGATCTGATAATAGAACAAAATAAACGAAGGAAACAAGCATAGTTCGCAAACTTTCTAGTTAATCGAGTAATCATTCCAAGTAATCTAAATGCAGAACAGGCAGTATGGGCGACATGGCAGCCAAACGATAGAGTAGTGTCAAAGTACACTCCGAGATCACGAAGCGATGATACTCTTAAAATGCACTTATCATCAATTGAGTATGAATACTGTATAATTTCACGTTTTTTACTGAAAGACATGACCTTAGTTTTTTCTGGATTAATGATTAAACAATTTTCCCGACACCAGTTTAAAATATGCGATGCGTCACTCTGAAGAAGGTCACAGTCGTCGATCAAACTAATACTCAAAAAGAGCTTGATGTCGTCTGCGAATAACAGCACGTTTGAGTTTACTACGCAAGTAGATATCTCATTGATAAAGATCAAAAACAAAAGTGGACCCAAATTGGAGCCCTGTGGTACTCCCGATGACGGATAAAAAGGATCAGAGAAGTTATTTAAAATGCGTACGACACAACGACGGTCAGTCAGGTAGCTTTCAAGCCATAATAAAAGCACAGGAGAAACGCCATTACGCGACAATTTGTGCAGCAGCAAAGCGTGGTTCACCTTATCAAAGGCTTTCAGAGAGGTCAAAATATACAACGTCAACTTGACCGCGATTACAAACAAAAGGTACTGAATAATCAAGGAAGGTACAGAGGTTTGTCTCGACTGAGCGCCCCTTGATAAAACCGTGCTGAAAAGAACTGATACGTCGCTTGAAATAAAAAGACAGACGGGTATGCATCACTATCTCAAATACCTTTGAAAAAGAACATAGCAATGATACAGGGCGATAGTTCCCAACTTGCGAAGTATCCCCCGTCTTATGAATAGGAACAACAATAGACTCTTTCCACACAGATGGAAATATACCCTTACTCAATGAAATATTAAATATATGCTCTAAGATAGGCGCAAAAAGATTCGAGCATCCTTTAACAATAAAGTTAGGCACATAATCTGTACCAGATGTTAGTTTCGGCTTCAGTTTCCTAATAGCCGCCAAGATCTCGCTAACAGTGACTTTGTCTACTGCACAAACATCAGAGTAGACAGGATCGTCAAGAAATGCACTATCTTTAGGAACATCAGAGGAAAAACAACCACTGAAATGACTTGCAAAAAAGTTAGCGATATCCTTCGGGTTAGACAGATAATCAGAATTACTTCTTAGACAGATACCGTGTGTACTACCTTTTGTATGTTGTCTAGCAAATTTCCAAAACTTATCTGGTTTGTGGAAAAGACTATTTTCTACTGCGTTTAAATGCACACACTCGTCATGAATAAATAACTTTTTAACAAGAGACCGATAAATGCTGAACTTAGCATACCACATTTGCGATCCATTTCTTTTGTACAATTTGTGACAATGCGATTTTTTTTATGTAATATATTAGATCTTTAGAATACCACGAAGGATACTTTCTAGGTTTCGATGATCGTTTTGGAATAAATTTTTCCATTCCATTTCTCACTACCGTCGTAAACGACTTCGCCGCTGAGTCGACTGAATCGTCCTTTAAAATGGAGGACCAGTCGTAATTTTCAAAAAACCTATAAAGACCAAAATAATCGCCTGTGTTGAAAGAGTAATACGTCTGCTTTGGGCGAGCTGCAGATTTCAACGAATTATGGAAAGCAACAATAAAGGGTGGGTGAAAAGCGTCAACCTTAACAAGTGAAACATCGGCAAGAGTTAAGCCGATGATCGGCACATTTGAAAGAAAAAGATCAAGGACGTTCCCAGCGCTGTTATCAAACCCGTTTAATTGACTAAGGTCATTGAAATGTATAAAATTCAATAGATGTGCCGATCATCGGCTTAACTCTTGCCGATGTTTCACTGTTGCTTTCCATAACTCGTTTAAATCTGCAGCTCGCCCAAAGCAGACGTATTACTCTCTCAACACAGGCGATTATTTTGGTCTTTATAGGTTTTTTGAAAATTACGACTGGTCCTCCATTTTAAAGGACGATTCAGTCGACTCAGCGGCGAAGTCGTTTACGACGGTAGTGAGAAATGGAATGGAAAAATTTATTCCAAAACGATCATCGAAACCTAGAAAGTATCCTTCGTGGTATTCTAAAGATCTAATAAATTGTACAAAAGAAATGGATCGCAAATGTGGTATGCTAAGTTCAGCATTTATCGGTCTCTTGTTAAAAAGTTATTTATGCATGACGAGTGTGCATTTAAACGCAGTAGAAAATAGTCTTTTCCACAAACCAGATAAGTTTTGGAAATTTGCTAGACAACATTATCTGTCTAACCCGAAGGATATCGCTAACTTTTCTGCAAGTCATTTCAGTGGTTGTTTTTCCTCTGATGTTCCTAAAGATAGTGCATTTCTTGACGATCCTGTCTACTCTGATGTTTGTGCAGTAGACAAAGTCACTGTTAGCGAGATCTTGACGGCTATTAGGAACCTGAAGCCGAAACTAACATCTGGTATACAGATTTTGTGCCTAACTTTATTGTTAAATGATGCTCAAATCTTTTTGCGCCTATCTTAGAGCATACATTTAGTATTTCATTGAGTAAGGGTATATTTCCATATGTGTGGAAAGAGTCTATTGTTGTTCCCTATTCATAAGACGGGAGATACTTCGCAAGTTGGGAACTATCGCCCTGTATCATTGCTATGTTCTTTTTCAAAGGTATTTGAGATAGTGATGCATACCCGTCTGTCTTTTTATTTCAAGCGACGTATCAGCCCTTTTCAGCACGGTTTTATCAAGTGGCGCTCAGTCGAGACAAACCTCTGTACCTTCCTTGATTATTCAGTACCTTTTGTTTTGTAATCGCGGTCAAGTTGACGTTGTATATTTTAACCTCTCCAAAGCTTTTGATAAGGTGAACCACGCCTTGCTGCTGCACAAAACTGTCGCGTAATGGTGTTTCCCCTGTGCTTTTATTATGGCTTGAAAGCTACCTGACTGACCGTCGTTGTGTCGTACGCATTTTAAATAACTTATCTGATCCTTTTTATCCATCATCGGGAGTACCACAGGGCTCCAATTTGGGTCCACTTTTGTTTTTGATCTTTATCAATGAGATATCTACTTGCGTAGTAAACTCAAACGTGCTGTTATTCGCTGACGACATCAAGCTCTTTTTGAGTATTAGTTTGATCGACGGCTGTGACCTTCTTCAGAGTGACGCATCGCATATTTTAAACTGGTGTCGGGAAAATTGTTTAATCATTAATCCAGAAAAAACTAAGGTGATGTCTTTCAGTAAAAAACGTGAAATTATACAGTATTCATACTCAATTGATGATAAGTGCATTTTAAGAGTATCATCGCTTCGTGATCTCGGAGTGTACTTTGACACTACTCTATCATTTGGCTGCCATGTCGCCCATACTGCCTGTTCTGCATTTAGATTACTTGATTAACTGGGAAGTTTGCGAACTATGCTTGTTTGCTTCGTTTATTTTGTTCTATTATCAGATCGCGACTACTTTGGCTCTGTGGTGTGGAATTCACTGACGCTACGTGATGCAGCTAAAATAGAGTCAGTTCAGAGACGCCTTGTGCGCATAATTTATGAAAATACCTTGGCCGTAGGCATTTTTACAACCACGAACTCCTGCTCGACAAATTTGGCCTACAGTGCCTATCCCTCAGAAGATTATCGTGCGATGTAGCCTTCTTGTATAAAATAGTTCACGGGGACATTGACTCAACACTTTTGTTCACAGTGAATTTGAACGTACCGACTCGCTCAAATAGGAGAGCTCTCACTTTTTATCCCCACAATCAACACATGATATCACCAACAACAAGAATGCAGACAAGTGTGAACAATCTTGGGCATGAAAATTTTGATATCTTTAATAGCTCTGTTAATCTCAGTAGACAATTAGATGAGATTATTTTCCGTCGCTAAAATGTACTGTCGTGTTTTGTTGCATGCTAGTTTTATCAGTTGAGCATGTTTCACAGCTGTGCAATTTTTTCACTGTGCCACATTGCAGACCTTTGTTGGTTGTTGATTGTCACAAATGAAGGCTTTATGATGATGATGATGATGATATTGATCTCAAATGGCTCATCATTTGATATGTTAATGCATTAAAAAAATTAAAGTATATTAACTAATATTTAAAACATATATAAAATTGCCGTTTTCGGAAGAGCAGAATGGTTTACGGTATACCCAGTGGCGTCACGAAGGTCAGCAACACCCGGGGCAATAGCCCGCCGCACCCCCCGATCTCACGTGCGTGGACCTCCGCGACTCTCCCCCCCCCCGCCCTGGGCGCTGCACCCAGGGCGGTCCGCCCCCCCCCCTTGTGACGCCACTGGGTATACCCATTATCAAGTATTTCATGTTGTGACTGAAGGCGTAACTACTGGGTGTTTCAAGGAGCGGCCATGGAGGCTCTTTAAATCGACCGCAAAATTCGGTTTCTTAAAAAGTAACTGCAAAGAAAAAAAAGTTTTTTTTTAAACAGCCTAATTGGGACAAGCATGTCAAAAAACAATTTTTCCGCCAGAAAGGAAAAATTTTTTTACATCAATATTTATTGCGTGAGACTGATTTTAGTTTGCGGCTATTTCGTCCGTTTAAATCGCGCGCCACGAAGTTGGGATTTCGTGACGTCAATTCCAATCGGCTGGTATACTTCTCATTGGCTAAGAGTTTGATTATATGCCACTCAAAGGAAATATGCCGCTCAAGGAAATTGCAACATATAACAAGGGTTTAACAACCAAGATCTAAGCAGTCAATCAAACTCTTAGCCAATGAGAAGTATACCAGCCGATTGGGATTGACGTCACGAAATCCCAACTTCGTGGCGCGCGATTTAAAACGGACGAAATAGCCGCAAACTAAAATCAGTCTCACGCAATAAATATTGCTGTAATTTTCTTTTTCTGGCGGAAAATTTTTTTTTACATGCTTGTCCCATTTAGGCTGTTTAAAAAAAAACTTTTTTCTTGCAGTTACCCTTTAACCTATCGTGCTGCGTTGCCCGCAGATGGTGTATATATTTTTTTTTAAATTTGCAAAGAGCGAATTTATTTGAGGAAAAAGTAAAGAAAGAAAAGAGGCTTAGTTCATGTGGAAACGCGCGAAGCCGCCGGTCTTCAAGCAATACGGCGCCGTTTCGCACGGGAGACAAGAGATGGCGCAAGCGGTCGCGACGCAGACTGCCGCCAACGAACTAGAGCCTACGGGAACCAGAGTTGCGCGTCTGTTTTCCGCGTGCCGCCGCGCCGCTATTCACCGAGATCCAATCACGTGAGGAGCCGGATCAAGTGCCGTGCAGGAAAGTAGACGTTGCGCGCATCCCGGCGTACATTCCCCTGCTTTTGAGCGCGCCGCGCGCCCTCGAACGCGCGGCGCCGCTATTCGCCTAATTCAGTCACGTGAGGAGCGGGATCAACATGCCCTGCAGGAAAGACGGCGCTACGGAGATGAACGCGCCACTCTAGCATACAGCGCCGAGAGCCGGCGTCTTTAGCAGACGACCTTTTCGACTCAAAAGCGGCGCGAGCTTTTCTGGTATCAGTTGCCAATGCATTATTTTATCACCCTTACTATTAAAACATATTGAATGGACCCATAATCGATTAAAAAAATGTTTTGTCGGGTTATTTTGAGTTTTTTTTGTGCTACTTTTGTCGTCTGCTTTGCAGTTTCTTGTTGTTACTAACGTTGGTTGTCACCGCGCCTGTTTTTGCCCCTTCTAGGCCACTGTAGTTGTGCGACCTGCGTAACTCGCGCTGCTTTTGAGTCGAAAAGATCGTTCGCTAAAGACGCCGGCTCTTGGCGCTGTATGCTCGTTCGTTGGCGGCAGTTGGCGTCGCGACCGCTTGCGCAATCTTTTGTCTCCCGCGCGAAACGGCGCCGTGTTGTTTGAAGACCGGTGGCGTCGCTGCGTTTCCACAGGAGCTAAGCCTTTTTCTTTCTTTACTTTTTCCTCAGGTAAGTTCGCTCTTTGCAAATTTTACACAAAAAAGAAAAAATGAAAAAAGCACCATATGTAGGCAACGGTGCACGAAGTCGTAGCGCGCGATAGGTTAAGAAACCGAATTTTGCGGTCGATTTAAAGAGCCTGTCCGCTCCTTGAAACACCCAGTAAATTTAGAATAGATTATATTTTTAGTACAATTGTTTTGGAGGTTCAGATTCATTGAAATTGATATAAACCACTAATGTGTTAGCTTCTTCTTTAACTATTAATAGTCAATAAGAAGAAAAATGTAAAATAAAAGTTTTGATAAAGCAAAGTTTTAATCGCCTTCCACATATGACAATGACACCACTCCATGCAGACTTGAAAGGAGCCTCAGTAAAGCTGTATCTTCTACATCAATATAATGCGACATGTATTTAAAAGGACATTAAACTCCCAAAGCATTTTGAAGTGCCCGGATAGGATAGCTATGTTAAAAAAAAAAAAAACCTTTCCTGAAAAACAGATTAGCGGAATATTCATGTTGCGACGCTTACTCTGAGTTAGGAGCGATTCCGCATGAACTACAGGGAGCGCCTCTCTAGCTATCATCACGATCATTTTTGAAGTAGCAGGAAGAACTGACCGAGCAGACGACGCAGATTTTTCGGCTGGTCAGCTCGTTTCATGCATTGTTCAGGTAATGCGGCGGCACCAGTTTCATGCATTGTGTTTATTTGGTGCAATGTATTTTAGGTGTGACATCTGATTGATGTTCAAAGGTGTGGCATACATATAGTCGTGCTAAGCAAACACTTTTGGTGCTGAATTGTCGAAGCTTCAACCACGCTAAACTACCACAGAAAACAGGATTAATTTTTATTGTTATCTGTATTTAATACTTACCAATATACTACATTACTGTACTAAAGACAACTAAAGTATTACACTATAGACCGTTCCATTAGGGTCATAGCGGAGAGGGTAAAGAGAAAAAAATGCACTCCCCTCTCACCTTGCATGTCGTCCGCTCCGCCGAGTGGGCTGTAGGTAGCGTCCGGCTGGCGTGCAAACTGTGTTTAAAATCGCGTCATTTTGGAACTTTTAAGCGCAGATGCGCAGATTTTGGTATGCCAGTTGTCGTGTAATACTATGCTAGATAAAAAAACTCACAGGGTCCAATTGCGCTGTTACCTGCGTGCAAATAAAAAAAAAATAGGGAAAACTGTGTCAGATTGGCCGAGTCTCTCTGGCGAAAAGTAAATCCGGTTGCTGTACCTTTTTTACTATACAAAGTTCGTACTGGTGTAGGCCTTTAGCGACTATGAGTGGAAGTCTGAAATAATAAATAAAAACATGCTCTCCTGCCGCAATACATGCAGTAGTTGAGGGTTGTACTGCCGGACTGACTCAACCGCTATTTAAGTAACGGAAAAAAGATATCTAGTTGATCATTTACAGAAATAGAACAACAGAGAGCTATAGGATTATTTTGGAGTAGACATAACTATTCTAAGAATGCGAACCACTTCACAACGGCAGCCACGAGCGAGAGTTCGATGTTCCGTACAGCCCGCCGATACAGCTCAAAGATGGAGAACGGCAACCTCCCGGTTTGTCGTCTGCTAGCGGAGTCGGGCGCGTGCCCTCTCTCTCACTTTACCCCGCCGAACCCGCTGAATTTCCCGGATGTATGGAGAGGGCGCTGCGGTCGAACAAAATGGTGCCGCCCAGAGAGCGCTATATGGAATGGTCTATAGCTTGGTCATGCACAAAGACTGTGAGCACAGAATGTGAAATGAGCAAGCTGCGCACGTCATGTGTCCGACGTCACATGTCGAGGTGGTGTCATGACATTATGACATCATTATGATGCCATCATATCATCATCATGACATTGCATGACATCATAATGACATCACCACGGCATCATATTACCATGATATCACAGCGAGTCATGACGATGTCACGGTGTCACGTGACGTCAGTCATTCGTGATGGTTCTTCATGACGGTCTTCTAGCTGATAAAACACATTCTGTGTTAAAATAAATTTTATTTGACAAAGTATGACGATGTTGTCCCATCACCCTGCCGAGTTGGTAGCTCCAGAGCACCAGTCCATTCGACAAGAAATACTAATAGGGATTTGCTGGTAGCAGGTCTGAGTCCCAGTCGACGTGCTTGCAGTCTAACTGAGACCTTTCGTGGTGCAGGCACCGTACAACACTAGCATCGGCCAGGGTTGACAAAACTTAGGTAAACTCCAAAACATGGTGCCTTTATTATGGTGTGAAAGAACACTTTCCCGGAGATTTCCACCATAAGCTCCCATTCTAACACACTTTTGCGTGACCCATCATTAGTGAGCAAAACGTGAAAACCGGATACTGCTCGTGTTGGGAAAAGCACTTGGTGCTCATCTTCGTTCCCGTAATACTTGCTCAACTCGTTCGCATAGCGCCTTTAGGAATTAGCTGTGCGAGTAAGGACAATGCGACACATCCAAGGACAGCCGTCAGTGCTCCTTAGGGATCACACTTTCCAGCAGGGTGTTGCCATTTACAGTAGCCGTGGCTGCCACAAGGACCTGGTAACCTGCACAGGGTATGGTGAGAGGCACGTGTGAGGTGCGAACATAGGTACTACCACTGGTCTCGCATTACGGGGCAACTCCATTCTATGCTCCAAACAAATCAAATAATTGACATTGCTTCGGTGAGACATAATGGTGGGTCAACTGCTGCTAGTGAACAGCAACCAGAATTGCTCGTTACTCGCTTTAATTTTCTCAGTTCGAGGCAAAGCCGCACATTGAAAGGTGCTGAACAAGTTGATAACGGATGCTATCAAACTCACTTATTCGGTATTACTATATCTATAATCTGAAGATCGAAATATGAGCAGTGGCTGTTGAACTCTTACCCTCGAACTTATATACAGGCTAAAATGTAATTTTAAAATACAAATGCATACTTGGCACAATGCATGGGGTATGTGTTTTTAGATTTGTTACACTTTTGTTTCAACTGAATCCACTTCATATCTATATCAACAATGCTTATACATTGCTGCATACAAGCTGTTCCACATTTACCCGAAACATCAAGTAGGAATCAAGATAAGGGATCTGCTGGTAGACGACAGAGTTAGCACCCCTTGGGAGGGCAGCAGCATAGAAGCACCCTAAGGCCTAAGCACTTAACAGTACTGCCATTCTGGCCACTACACGTTCGTCGAAACAAACCAGCGTGGGATTTCATTGGGCCTTTTAATTGTTTAGATTTATATACTTTGAGCTGAGTTCAAAGTGAACCCACTAGGAAGCCTTGGGCAGGCAGCTGATGTTTCACCGAGACTCATGCTTCTCAGGAAAGGCTGAAATGACCTACCTGGTTTGGAAAAACGAGTTTTTGGAAGTATGTATATATTCACAACGAAGTTATCTAGTTCGAAAAGACTGGCAAAGAGCTGACAGGCTTGACTCTGAACCGCCTTGGACGCTGCCTCCTTTAGCGAGGGCAGTCTTGTTTGATAAGGCCAAAATATATATAATGCTGCAATAGTCATGCTTTTAAATTAGCTATTGCGGTATAAGAAAAACCATTTTTCACAATGAAGAATATACCGTAATATCCCGAGAGATAGCCCACCTAAAATCATAAGCAAATTGGGTGAAAATGAGGAGTGGGCTAACTTTCGGTGTACAGTCGAGAAAAGTTGAAAAAGTGCTACTTTTAGTATATAGGTCCCAGTGTTCTAGGCGTTACCAAACAAAAATAACTGGGTGGTTTCATTTGAAATCGAACACGCTTGTCGAAGTGGGTCTTTCGATTTTTTTTTTAAATATATGTAATTGCCCTTATTTTGGAAAGAACAAAACCGCTTTTCAAAATTTTTCAAAAATATATTTCGCTTCACAAAAATTTTTGAGTGGAGCAGGGTGAAAATTTGTTTTTCACTTTGCGATTTTTCTACCCAGTTCTGTACGCTGGTATAAATACGGGAGGCATACAAAACTCACAGTAATTTTTTGTTCTCTTGTATGTTATTTTGACTATTTTTTATTTGAAAGGAAAATAATTTTGTATATATGTTTATTGAGATAAAAATGCCAAACATCGTCTCTTTGACGATCCGGTGACATCTTCAGAGCCTTGTAACTCATGAGGTATTATATTTGTCACTTACGAAATACTATGCGGGTGTAGCCCTATACATGGGCTATCGACGGGCATAAGTTTATTTTATTTTATTTTCGCTGAATATTTTATATAAAATTTGAAATATCGTTGAAAATGAAATTTACCGATATTTTGAACCCACTTAATTAAAAAAGGCCATTTTTTATTTCTTTCAATTTTATTATTATTGCTGCCGATCATATGAACTTTCAATTGGCTTGATGCGATTTCCCCCTTTTTTTGTTGTATCTTCTCTAGAAGTGATCAAAATCACTCCCACGCTGACAATGCGGTGACAACTTCAGAGCCTTGTAACTCACTGAGTTATTTTATTTGTCGCTTACCAAATACTATGCGGGTGTAGCCCTATACATTGGCCATCAACGGGCATAAGTTTAGTTTATTTCACTTTCATTGAATTTTTTATATAAAATTTGAAATATCGTCGAAAATGAAATTAACCGATATTTTGAACCCACTTTATCGAAAAAGGCCATTTTTTATTTATTTCAATTTTTTTTATTATTGCTGCTGATCATTTAAAATTTTAATTGGCTCGATGGGATTTCTCCTTTTTTGTTTGTATTTTCTCTAGAAGTGATCGAAATCGCTCCCGCTTTCTCAGAATGGCCAAACGCAGTTTCCGCTGGTCGGCTTCGCAGCAAAGACTATACTGCTTATTTGTGTGTTCAAATGCAGCGGGTAAATTCATTTTGATTGAGTACACTCGTGCTTGGCTACATATTGTATTTTTCTTAATTTTTAATGATGGCAACAGAAATTCCTCTGTCCGATCGTTAGCGGTACAGCGGATGTTCCATTACATTTATTTATTCCCAAACCAAAGCAATGTGTGCCTAGCCAAAGCAAATCTACCGTAGCCAATTAAAATAAAATCGTCAAATCGCTTTTCTATATTCGAGAAGGCTGTACAATCTTTGCATTAAGCTCGGTGCGACAAAGTGGAGAAACTAAAAGTCTACAAAGACATTAAGTGACTCCTTTCGCTGCCTTCTGTGCATGTAGGAATCGTTGCTTCTTGGCATCAGAGATATCGATCAGTCTTGAACAAAACCCAACACTTTTATTTTTAACTGCACACACTCGTTCAAACAGAGGGGCCACCGTCTCGGGCTCGCTCGCTTTGGCTCCAGCTTTCGTTCTGTCCGTCTCGACTTACCACGCTGTTGAACTTCTCGGCTGCATCCGACTGCTGCGGTACAAACTTCAGCTCGCCTCCCGTGCTCGATCGTCTCCGCAGAGGCAAGCCGATGCCGTTGTCAAAAAGTTCCAATATTGCGTTGCTCGTGGAAGTGCACTATTTAAAGCACAACAACATATTGTTTTACAAGTGCATCCTAAAT
>JAZHYW010053373.1:0-34379 GCA_037355805.1 Ixodes ricinus | reverse complement strand
AATTGGTCACCTGGTTGATACAAGCTGCATCCCCCCCCCCCTTTCCTGGAACGTCTCCTCCTGTTCGTCCCCTCCGCACTTCCCTTGGCAATGAGCACCACCCGTGCCAATAAGATACCTTTAGTGAGCCCGTGGGCGACAGCATCTCAAAGCAAGCCAAAAAAGACATGCCAAAAGACAAGCCCAGAACCAGGAAGAAACCATCAAACGAAAAGTGATGAAAAGGCGGCCGCTAGAGGAAGGAGAAGAAGGCAGCTTGGCGTCTGCGTTTGGGGCTTTCCAGAGGCACAAATTTTTCGCAACCTCCAAAGAGAGAGAGGGAGACAGAGAGAGAGAGAGAAAGGGACTAGATACGTTGAAGGTATTCCCCCCCCCCCCCCCCCCCGTGCTCGACGTGCTGGCCCTTGTTTGGAAGTAGCACACGCCAGTCGGGAGGACCCCGATGTTAGGTGCCGCCTCCCACACTGTCTCTCGCTTCGAAACCCGCCCTGGCTGCGTCCCTGTCAGAGGGAAGACGTACCGCTGTGCCTTGACGGAGACAAACCCCGCCTTGGAAGCGCCCAGCAGGCCGCGTCCACCCACCGCTGTTTTAATCTTTTGTCCCTCGCGTCGATTCTTGCGTTTTCTTCTGAGCTGACGAAGAACCCGGGGGGGGGGGGGGGGACTGCCGAGGCGTTTGGGGGGGCAGTCGCCCCCCGCCCCCCTTGGATCCGCCACTGATCTCGACTGCATCTTTGCTGGCGTTAATAAATAATTTGTGTACTGAAATGACGCCTTCGAAGCAGCATGTATTCATTTTTAAAAATGGCGTCCTTGTCAAGTTTTCGCGTCGCAATCAGCTGCACGGTAATGGTGGAGTTTGCAAACCCTCTGGTATGGGCCTCGGGCCTTTCTGTTCTTCTTTCTACTCTCCTGAGCCAAATAAATGAAATGAAATGAAATCTATGCTTGGGTTCATCCTCGTTCACAATATTCAGCTGTTACATACATCTGGCATACAAATAATAAAGTCCGTGATGCTTATGTTACAAGCCTTTATTTGATATTGTTTTAAACGCTAAGAAGCAGATGTTTTATTTCTGAAAAATTTCAGAGAATTTGAGGAAAGGATATTTGGTTATCTCAAATGCTTCCGAACATTCTGCTTGCTCTCAGAGCGCCTGTCTATGTTTATGCTTCGAATCCCGGGTACTTGACGCGTGTACCCCCACTCGCATCGCGGCGAATAGTTCATAAACAGACATGAAACAACCAACCGATTAATCGATAAATGATTTAACCGCGATTATTTTTTTTCCGGTTAATCTGCTTAATTTTAGCTAACAATAAAGAAAACATTAAACGCTTTCACCACGCAGACGTGAACGCGAGTACACCTGTATGGTGGTAACATTTAGGAGAAATTTTAACCCAAAGTAAACTGTAGGGACGAGATTTGTAACTCCAAATAAGTGCAGAAGGTTGTACCTGTCCATTCCACTTCAACGCCGTGCGTGTGTCCCTTATAGCGCAGCTGAGACTCTTGTGAACAATCAAGGTAGTTCGCCATTGTCCGAGAGTACTAACGAACCTCTTTGCCTCTGCGGCTGAAGCAATAATTTGCGAGTGTGAGTGTCTTGACTGTACTCAACTACACGTCAAGGTTGATTTAAAATCCGAAATTCTGCACCGTTTACTTCATATTTGGGAAGAAAACAATTTTAATTTCGACTATTTAAAAAATAGAACGAAACGGATCAATCGATTAATTATTTGATTAAAGGGTGGCAATTAATTGGGTGAAATGTTTAATCGACTTCCAGCCCTAATTGGCCATTGGAATAAGATACAGAAAACCTAAATGTGTTCTTGAACTAGCCGGGAAAATCCTGTAGCTTTAAAATTTTTAATAAAGACGTCACTTGCATCCGTGACGCATCTCGCTATGCGCTTGAGGTGGGGTACGCAGAATATAAAGCGACTGAATAAGAAGAGCGAAGTGACAGAAGCTGGCAGTCACGTATGGCCTCGCATTGGCCGATGTCCCCGACGTTACCTTCTCCCCCTTAGTTTCTTTCCTCTTTTATAGCACGTTGGACTCTCTTGCAAAGTTTAATTTTCTGGGATTCTATTGGTGCTCAAATATATTGTTACGGTGAAAATGGGGTTTATTTACAGGTGATTGAAATGGTAGAAAATAGAGGTGGCAGTGTCCGTTACCAGCAAAGCCAAAAACCACCGATCCTCTTCTTCTTCTCTCCTTTTTAATCGCTGCCCGACCACCTCTTCTTTATCCTCGTAATACTACCCCCCAGGTAGAAAACGACGCCTCGTCGTTGAGTTGAAGGTGGTCGTGGTGTCACTTTGTAAGGAATGGTTTGAGGCGTAGGATGTGGACGGTTTGACGTTGTTTCGTACGGCCGGTGTCGTTTGGCTGGATTGCTTCAATCACGTAGGTGACGTCGCTTACTTTGTGGTGAATTCGGTAAGGCCCCGTGTAACGAGGGAGGAGTTTTTCGGCTAGTCCAACACGTCGTTGCGGAGTCCAGAGTAAAACAAGGTCGTCAGGTGAGAATGTAACGACTCTATGAGTCTGATCGTAGCGCGCACACTGGCGTTCTTGAGAATCAAGGGTACGAATTCTCGCTAACTGTCGGGCTTCTTCGGCGTGACTGACTGCATCTGTTGTGTAGGCAGTAAGCGAAGCATCAGGTTGTAGAGGAAGGAGGGTATCGAGCATTAACCGGGGTTCCCGACCGAAGAGGAGGTAAAAAGGTGTAAATCCAGTTGTATCGTGGCGGGAAGAGTTATAAGCGAAGGTTATAAAAGGCAGTGCTGTGTCCCAATTGGTGTGGTTTGAAGAGACATACATTGATAACATGTCGGTGAGTGTCCGGTTAAATCGTTCAGTTAATCCATTTGTTTGAGGGTGATAGGCGGTGGTCACCTTGTGAAGTATGGAACAGGACTGTAATACTTCTGCCACGACTCGTGATAGAAAGCCGCGTCCTCGATCGGTGAGAAGCTCACTAGGCGCTCCGTGCTTTAAGATAACTTCTTGTAAAAGAAATTGAGCGATGTCAACTGCAGTGCTAGTGGGAAGTGCTCCAGTTACTGCGTATCGAGTTGTATGGTCGATCGCCACTGCTATCCACCGGTTCCTCGCAGATGACAAAGGGAAAGGACCGAGTAGGTCCACGCCCAGGCGTTGAAATGGGGTTTCAGGCGGGCGTAGTGGTTGCAGGAGTCCGGGTGGTCGGGAAGGCGGCTTTTTCCGGCGCTGGCAGAGGTTGCAGGAAGAAACGTATCGTTTGACACATCGATAGAGGTCGGGCCAGTAAAACCGTTGTTTTACTTTTTCATAGGTCCGGACAACTCCTAGATGGCCGGAGGATGGGGCGTCGTGTAATTGCTGAAGGATGCTTGTCTGCAGTTGTTTTGGGACGACGAGGAGCCAGGGTAGTCCGTCAGGTCTAAAGTTTTGCCTGTAAAGAACTTGATTATGGAGACGATAGAGGCCGCAGGAAGGAAGATTTGTGCCAGCCGTCACGTCGTTAATGATACCTTGGAGGACTGGATCGAGACGCTGCTCATGTGCGAGATTGAGGAGGTCAGAGATGGGGAGCACCGGAAGTTCGAACTCATCAGAGCTGATATCTGGTGGGTCCACAGGATGGCGGGATAGGCAGTCAGCATCTTGATGTAACTTGCCGGATTTGTATACTATGGTACAATCGTATTCCTGCAGCCGGAGTGCCCATCGTCCGAGGCGACCGATTGGATCTTTTAAAGAAGCGAGCCAGCACAATGCATGATGATCGGTGACGATGCGAAAAGGGCGACCGAAGATATATGGACGAAATTTGGCGATTGACCATACGACGGCTAGGCATTCTCTTTCCGAAATTGTGTAGTTCCGTTCCGCTGGAGAAAGCAGTCTGCTGGCATAGGCAATGACTTGCTGCTGGTTGTGTTGATATTGCGCGAGGACGGCTCCAATGCCATGGCCACTAGCATCCGCACGAATTTCTGTAGGTGCTGAGTCGTCAAAATGGCCGAGGATCGGGCGTGATGTAAGTGCTGCTTTCAAGTATGCAAAAGATGTCTGCTGTTCTTTGTGCCAGATAAAAGACTGATTTTTCTTGAGTAGCATGGTGAGAGGTTGAGCGATCTCGGCAAACTGTCCAATAAAGCGTCGGAAATAAGAACAGAGGCCCAAAAAGCTTCGGACGTCTTTCGGCGATTGAGGCAGAGGGAAATTGTGAACAGCGTTTATTTTTTCGGGGTCGGGTTGAATTCCGTTTTTATCGACAAGATGTCCCAAAATTTTAACTTGTCGGCGGCCAAACTGACATTTGGATGAATTGAGCTGTAATCCAGCGTCTCGAAAGATCTGCAGCACTTGCGCCAAACGGTCGAGGTGAGATGAAAAGGAGTCTGAAAAAATAATAACATCGTCCAGGTAGCACAAGCAGACGGTCCATTTTAAGCCTTTTAACAGACGGTCCATCATCCTTTCAAATGTGGCTGGCGCGTTGCACAGGCCGAAAGGCATTACTTTAAATTCAAAGAGGCCATCGGGAGTGATGAAAGCAGTTTTCTCCCGATCGACTTCATCTACGTTGATCTGCCAGTAGCCGGCTCGGAGGTCGATGGACGAGAAGTACTCAGCTCCATGTAAGCAGTCGAGCGTGTCGTCTATTCGTGGGAGGGGATAAACGTCCTTTTTAGTTATTTTGTTCAATCGGCGGTAGTCGACGCAAAAGCGCCAAGACCCGTCTTTCTTTTTAACTAGGACAACTGGGGCTGACCAAGGGCTTGAGGACTGTTGAATAATATCCTTAGCCAGCATGGTGTCTACTTCTTGCTGAATAATGCGGCGTTCGCTCGCAGAGACGCGGTAAGGACGCTGATGAATGGGGACTTCCATACCGGTATCGATGCGATGAGTAACGGCAGCAGTTCGGCCGAGAGGACGATGGTCAAGGTCGAAAATGTCATGAAACCTGGAAAGTAGTTTGTGGAGTTGTTGTTTTTGGTCTGGGTACAACTTGGCGTCTATCATATTTGTGAATTGTAAAGAGCCAGGGTACTGCACCTGCTGCGAAGTAGTAGCTTGCGGACCATTTTGTGAAACAACTGAGATAACACATTGGTTAGTCGGGAAGCTCGTAGCTATGGTCATACCCTTAGCTAGGGTTTGAGTAGAAGTACCAATATTCGTTATCCAAAGATGGGCTGTGCAATTGCATATGGTGGCGACTGAGTGGGGTAGGGCGAGCTGTTTCGATAACAAGATGTTCATATTTGGTGCAATTACGTAATCACCACTTTCCGCAGGCAGGTTAGTCGTGACCTCTAGGGAGACAGTGGCAAGTGGTGGAATTCTCAAACTTTCGGCACAACATAATTTATACTCCATTGGTTTAGAAAGTTCACATGTGTCACAACCGCCGAGTTCTATTTTTCCTTTTTCACAGTCAATAAGGGCTGCGTGTGAAGAAAGAAAATCCCAGCCAAGGATGATTTGATGGGGACACGTCGTCAGTACCGTGAAAAGAACAAATGCCGTGTCGCTATCGAATGTAATGCGTGCACCGCACATACCGCGTGACAAGATAAGTCGACCGTCTGCGCTCCGTAGAGTTTTTGTGTCGGGTGGGGTCATCACTTTTTTTAATTGTCGTCGGAAATCTTCCCTCATTATGGAAATAGCGGCGCCTGTGTCCACAAGTGCATGCGTCGGTATACCGTCAATATAAATGAGCATTCGGTTACGAGCGGTGCCAAAAGTACTGTGAAGAGGATTTTCGGGCAATCCGTGGAATGCAGCCTCACCTCCTGAGGCTGCATGGCTTAGTTTTCCGAGCGCCTTGAAGTGAAGGACGGCGACGAAGGGCGACGGGGAACAGGCGATAGGGATTGGCGGCGGTGGGGAGACGGCGATCGATGATTATGCGACGGGGCATGAAGTGTGTCGTCTTGAAAATTGCGGCGACTGGAAAAAGAAGGAACCTGACCATTGTACGGGCGACGGTTTATAGCTGAAAATGGACGTTGTTGTGTGCTCCAATTATTGCGGCAGTAGCGAGCGACGTGGCCTACCCTGCTGCAGTTGAAGCAGATAGGACGGTTGTCAGGAGTGCGCCACTCAGCAGGGTCTCGACGGCGGCGTGGTAGAAACTCCGGTGTAGCAGCTGGTGAACCCAAGCTGCAGCAGTCGGCCACATGGGCATGTGCCTCCGGTGGGGTGCGGCACCATGGACGCTGAGAAGAGTCATAAAGCCTGTCCAACTCTTTCCTGACGACGCTTTGCACGACGGAGATAGATACAACGTTCGTTGCCAAGTCGGAAGAAGGGGCAATGGTCTCCGACGGCATCATGGCTTCAAGTTCGCGGCGAACAATTTTTGTTATTTTGGTTGACGTCGTATCAGGATCCTCGCATGATGATGTCGAAGGGGTGTTAGGTAGTCTCTCGAACTTGTGTGCGATTCGACGACTTTTTGCCGCCTCAAACCGACGGCATTCCTTGAGCACATCTTCTACAGTCGTGCAGTCCTTGATGATCAGGAGCTGAAAAGCATCATCCGCAATTCCCTTGAGGATATTGGCAATCCGGTCAAGTTGGGGCATTTCAGGATTAGCTTTGCGGCAGAGGGAGAGGACGTCCTGGATGTATGTAACATAGGACTCTGTGGACGTTTGCACCCTTGATGCCAGTTTTCTCTTTGCAGCGAGCTTGCGTCCAGTTGGATGGCCAAATAGGTTCTCCAATTGGGATTTGCACATATCCCACGATGTAAGTTCTTCTTCGTGGGTCTGGAACCACGTGAGAGCCGTATCCTTCAAGTAGAATGGTATATTGGCTAGCATGATCGTGTTGTCCCAGCGGTTGTGGGCGCTCACTCTCTCGTAGAGGTCTAACCATTCTTCTACTTCTTGCTCACCCGTGCCGGTGAAAGGTCCAGGGTCGCGAGGCTTGGCGAGTACCAAAGGTTGCGTCTGCACAGGAGGTGGGGTTGACCCAGAAGCTCCGCCTTCGGGTGGGGTGCCGGACGCACTCGTCATGCTGGGCGGAGGCGGGAGACGTCGGTTTCGCAGGTCCAGGTCGGCAACCACTGTACCCCGCACCTCCACCAAAAGGTGTTACGGTGAAAATGGGGTTTATTTACAGGTGATTGAAATGGTAGAAAATAGAGGTGGCAGTGTCCGTTACCAGCAAAGCCAAAAACCACCGATCCTCTTCTTCTTCTCTCCTTTTTAATCGCTGCCCGACCACCTCTTCTTTATCCTCGTAATAATATGAACAAAACTATGTTAGAATCATTCGAGGTTTTGCCCATGTTTCAATGTAAAGTTACGGGTTATTCTACAGTTTCTGCGTCCAGCTAACCAGTTTGAAGGGAACTCGATCGTTTTTGGTGTTTGTGTCAGAAATTGTTAAACTACTCCACCTCGATATATTTCCTTCGGTGTCACAAAAAAGCAAACGTCAACAAAGGTAACTTTAAGTACCGTCTGAAAGCACTTCCAATTCTTTTGGTTTGTGTTATTTTTAGAAAATGAACACTAAAGCTAGAGTTGTTATTAATGGCACGAAACGTCCACAAACGAATATTCGGGCTTCACGTCGTAAGACCCGAATGATTTCTTACCTCGTGGTCGTTTCCAGGTGGCCTGTATTTTTCTAGTCCACTCAAGAGCATTCGACAACATGTAGTAATCATATCTCCCCCGCCAAACTTAGGAGGCACTTAGCCACTAAACTTGTCGGGTGGTTTGAATTACAAGCTCGATTTGTTTTTGTTTTTTCTACAACGCAAATAAGGCACTTGTTAATGCAATTATTGCAAAGGCGCAAGTGAGCTGGACAAGAATAACGATAATCCTGGAGAAAGGACAACAAGGGGGACAAAGGGCAAACACAAATCTCCAAACACAGCTAGGTGACTGGTGCGCGACCGAAAAAATCCTCCTGGTCCTGGCATCGAACCCGGGACCTCTTCATTTCCATTGCAGCGCTCTACCAACTGAGCCAACCTGGAGTTAGACGTCAGTAGAGCAACGGGTTTTATCAGCTGTCACCAGTCTAACACCAACAAAAGTGAACGGCCTGCCTTTTAAGGTTATGATGTTAATGCAATTAATGCAAAGATGGCAAGCAGAGCTCGACAAGAATAACGATAATAATCCCTGGAGAAGGGAAAGAAGGAAGAAATAGCATCAAACGGTGCGGAGTTATGCGCGTTCGTCAGGTGGCCGGCACACTCTAGATACGCCAGCCCACTCTTGAGGTGATTCTAAATTTGTTGACACTTTCACAGCCCTGCGCACGATCTCCGCAGCCCAGCACGTGCGTTTGTGTCACTTAGGAAGGCGAGCAAAGCACGCGCCATACGCACAAACACCTCAAAATGGTACCGACCAGACTTTCTGGCGTCTCAGCTAGTCTCAATCAACGGTACTCTAAACGGTTGTTTATATCTTTACCATAGACGCGCTTTACAGCGCTGTCACAGCTACCGGTGCGCGCGCGTTCCATGCACGAGGCTCATTCCGCTCTCGTGAGGCTGAGCAGGGCCGCTACATCACCCTCTCCCGAGCGCGGGAGAGGGTGAGCTAGCGGCCGTGCTCAGCCTCACGAGAGCGGAATGACCTCGTGCATGGAACGCGCGCACCGGTATGTGACAGCGCTGTAAAGCGCGTCCTATGGTAAAGATATAAACAACCGTTTAGAGTGCGTTGAATGACTGCCTTCATAGCTCTGTGGTTAGCGCGTCTGCCTGCTGATCAAAGGGTCAACGGTTCGAATCCCAGCCGGCGCCGGTCTTTTTTATTTATTTATCGACCCGCGGCGTAAGAGGTTAGATAGCCAGATAGATAGATAGATATAGATACATAGACGAATATCCAAAGAATGCTTTTCGCATTAAAATTACAAACACAAATTTCTGAACACAGCTATATAGATAACTAGTGCGCGACCGAAAAAACCCGCCTGGCCCTTGTGTGATGCAACCAGGGACCTCTCAATTTCCAGTAGAGCGCTGTACCAACTGAGCTAACCTGGAGTTAGACGTCAGTAGAGCAAACGGGTTATATCAGCTGCCACCAGTCTAACACCAACAAAGGTGAAAGGCCTGCCTTTGAAGGTTATGATGTTAGTGCGATTAATCCAAAGGGGCAAGTGGGCCGTTCACCCTAATTGGTGTTAGACTGGCGGCAGCTGATAAAACTCGTTCGCTCTACTGACGTCTAACTCCTGGTTAGCTCAGCTGGTAGAATGCTCCACTGGAAATAGAAAGGTCCCTGGTTCGATAACAGGACCGTTCACCCTCGTTGGTGTTAGACTGGTGGCTGTTAATAAAACCCGTTAGCTCAGTTGGTAGACCGCTCCACTGGAAATGGAAAAATCCCTTTTTTGATACCAGGACCAGGCGGGTTTTTTCGGTCGTGCACCAGTCACTTAGCTGTGTTTGAAGATTTGTGTTGGTCCTTTGTCCCCATTGTTTCCCTTCTCCAGAGATTATTATCGTTATTGCACTTGCCTCTATCAAGCCTGGGGAACCGCAACGCTCTCTCTGGTCATCATTTTTTTTTCTAATAATTACCTATTAACTGCGCATTTTCATGAATCCCAATATTCACAGACGATTACGTAACTTATCGTGCAATAGTCGACTGCATCAATGTTTCTGTCCTTCCAAATTCATTTAATATTATCGAATAAAGGTGTTTTAGTAATACATGACTTCTTGATTCCAACATTAGCAATTCTTAGGTTATGCACGCTTCACAAACCCAAGCCGCACCTGCTAACTTTGTCTGAAATACGAATGTACGCGTGCACATAAAAAATGACCTGTTGGAAATGCCATACAGACTTTATCGGTAACTAACAGCTATTTCATGCTAAATCATAAGGTGTCATTTTTAGAAAGTAATGGTTTTCGTTAACTTGGTCATGCACAAAGCTTCGGTTAGTTAGATACCCATCGTTAGAATAAGCCGGATTTGTATGGGATCCTGGTACTTTAGACCTCTTAAACAACTCGGTAAATTTTATTTTTCACAATCGCGCCTGAAGTGTTGTGTCGATTAAACTTAGGTTATATTTATACCCCGCCCCTTTCTTGAACAACGCAGGAAGCCTTTCGTCTTATCCTGTCTGATACAATATATCCTAATATTAGTGTTGTAGCTAGTTTTATTGCCAGTCTCATTGCTCGTTTCGCACAGATTATGCCTACAAAGTGCATGTCATTAACTGTAATAAATTAACTTTATTTTAAGTCTTGCAGGAAAAAGTTGATGGCTCACTAGAAATATATATACATCCCAAACTGTTTCTTAAACCACCTGAGGCTGGGTGTAGAAAGAAAATAATTCAAAGTGGGAGATAAAAAAAACACAATGACAGGACAGAATGCCTCAATTTGAAACGTTGCCTTTTGTCATCTTGTTCTTCTCTTTCTTTCTCCACAGATCACAACAAATAAGAGATTGCCATATTTTTGATGTGTGAAGATCATTTGTCTTCAAATAAGAAAAGAGCCGCTGGACTCAGAAGGGGACGTGTTGCCAGTGGCCAAAGGCAGAAGCATACCCAACGAACGGACACCATTAGGACGGCCGACCCTGTCGATCAAGTCCAGGATGTCGTCAGTGATGAAACCAACAAGTCAATCAGGGTCATTGCTAAGCAACTTGAAGTTATTGAGCGTACCATCAGGTGCGCTCATCTACCTCAAGTTCATGAAGACATTCGGCACAAGTCCTACGTCATGAGAAGAACGCTGCTCATGACCGACAAGTCTCAGCAGAATCGTCTTATACGGTCAAAGCGACTGCTTAACAAACATTCAAAAAAGCATGACATTCTTTTTTTTTTTTCTTCAGACGAGAAGAATTTTATCTAAAGTCAAATGATGAACCTGATAGGTTGACCATTTGATTGTTGATGTAGTTCCCATCACCGTGTCCTTGACGTAATGGTGGTTTTATTACATGAGCTTGAAGAGCGTAGGTTTGGGGACCTGTGTACGAAATTGTGTGCAAACGCATTGTCTTTTTGTAAAACATGCACTACTTCTTGCTTTACTTGTGTGTTCATTCTCAGATGCTGGGTCAATTTTCGTCGAATGAAACTGAAAATCGTGATTGCGGCAAAATTTTAATCTTCGAGTTTTTGACTCCGAAAGGAGTTAAGGTAAATTTTAAAGGGATACCGCAACGAAATTTTGGCGCTTATTTCTTAGTCTATGCGTGTTTAAGGAAGCAGTATCACAACGGACACAACAATTCCTTGTTGAAAAGGACACGAAGAGGAATTTTAAAACGAATTAAATGATGAGCAAATGTCACCTGGTGGATGTCGCTAAAGCCTCGTTTGTAATGCCCGTCTAGGAACCTTGACAGGTAGTGACGATGCCTGTCTCGCCTAGAACCACGCATGAAGAGGGAAGGAGGAACTCCCCTCTCACCGCTGCTCTCTTTTGTGTGTTCCAGACTTGCCCGAACGTCACTATTATCCCTGTACAAGATTATAGAAAATTAACCCGTCACTCAAAATTCGTACAAAAGCAGCTATGCGGTTTGTTGCGGTGGCCCGATCGCTGGCGTGGTTCGGCCGCTTCTTTGGCTGGAACGGCTAGGGCATCCTGTCGACGTCAGCCTCGCCGCAGCTTTGCTCGGCCCGAGACAGTCTACGTCACGATTGCACCGGATGTCACGTGCTCTCCGCTGGCTGCTCTCCGAGCGCTTGCCAGAGGGGGCCATTTATAACGAAAATTTAAGCCATCAGGCTCAAAATACAAACGTGAGGTTGTCATTTACGGATATTGTGGATCATATTCAGCCTATTTCTGAACACGACGGGTATATTTCAGATTTCGTTGAAGTATCCCTTTAAGATTTGAGCAAATGTTACAGGTGTCGCTTTTTTACATTACTTAACTCGCCCGTCGCTTATACGAAGGCCAAGACAACTACAACCACGCAGTGTGGTGCCACATAAAAGAAAACAAACAAGGCCATCACAAAAAAAATTGATACCACACGTAAATCAAACAGGCACTCGGAGTAGCTGCAGCCGCCGACCGATGCCTCCACGCATCAGACCGTCTTCGGAATACCGGAAGAGCAATCCATCGGCGGGTACTCTTCCGTTCCTCCTTATTCGGGAATGTTGATATACGGCCCCCACCTTGCTCGATTAAGGTTCAAACTTACAACAACAAAAAGAAAGGCATATATGGTTGCACCGTTGTATGGACGCACCATCGAAAGTTCGGGGAAAGACGTATTAACCTGAAAATATCTAGTTATTTTAATTAATGAGTCATGCAATTAGGAATCTTGCATTTATATCCTGCGAAAGAAATATACACGGTGCTCCCGAGAAAAGACACCGCGTAAAAAAAAATATGTTTCGCAGAAAGCTCGAACTCTGTGATAATGCGACGCTAGCGGTTGGGATGGAACGCGAAAGTTTGAAAACGCGATGTTATCTGGGTCATAAAATAATTCAGGAAGACGAAATTTTTGTATCAGCCGACGTCCACCTAGCAGGCTGAACTCCATGGAGCGAATTAAGGCTGAACTCCATGGGACGAATATGCTGCGAATAAGCGACGAATTTTGGCCGGCGGCTTTTGCTCTGCGCGTGGAATGAACACAGTGGCTGCTACGTCGCGCGCAAAGCGAGCGTGCCGTCGGGCGGCGTTCGCCAGTTATTCGTCACATAATTCGTCCCATGGAGTTCAGCCTTTATGCGGCGAATAACTGACGAACTGCGCCCGACGGCACGCTCGCTTTGCGCGCGACGTAGCAGCCACTATGCTGATGCCACGCGCAGGGCGAAAGCCGCCGGGCGAAATTCGTCTATTTTTTGCAGCATATTTACTTCATGGAAGCCAGCCTTAAACCTAATATC
Source organism: Ixodes ricinus (assembly GCA_037355805.1). NCBI lineage: Eukaryota > Metazoa > Arthropoda > Arachnida > Ixodida > Ixodidae > Ixodes > Ixodes ricinus. The sequence continues at coordinate 21,463 of JAZHYW010053373.1, read as the reverse complement.
GACAAAACAAGAACTGGCATTGTGGACGCTTCTGAGATTCATTTAAGTGAAAAACACTTGTCAGCAAGGAATGGAATATTTTCTTTCTTGCCGACAAGATTTCTTTTCGCTGAAATAGATGCTATAGGCGCCCACAATGTAATTTCTTGTTGTGACAATATTACGCTTAGGTGGTCGTCCACTCATTAAAACACTTCGGGGTCCCCAACACGGTCTGCAGCCATCGAGAATATGGAGTTAGCCGATAAGAAGGCTGGATAACGAATCATAAACCGAGTAGTGCCCCCTCAAATATAATTTAAGTCACGCACCATGCCTATAGTATAAAAAGAATCAGCCATTTCACGAGATGCACTCCCTCTAGTCATTGGTGGCTTAAAAAGTGCAGGGCGTGGCGTATCATGTTCAAGCTTCGTGATTGGTACTTTGTCGTCCTTATCGGCCGATGCCAGAATCTGATTGGCTGCATAGCCATAATGAGACGCTCGGGACAGAACACGCCCTGCGTATCTTACGATCACAGAGACTACGGCGCTTTCTATTAGTTATGACCGCATATATTCAGCTATGCATCAGATCTGCGTTTACCAAGCTCCGGAGTAACGGCGGGAGGAGCCCTTCTTGTCGGGAAAATAATCAGAGAGGAGATGCAGTAGCGGGCATTACTTGAGGGTTTATTGGTGGTGAGATAATAACTTATTGGGCAGTGGGCGACGCGTGGCATCGTTTATCCGTAGAAGCCGCCGCCATAGCTGCCGAACCCGCGGTTGAATCCTCCGTAGGAGTTGCCGTACTGGTATCCTCCGCCGTAGCCGCCAAAACCACGCCCAAAGCCACCGCCGAAACCGCGGCCGAATCCTCCGTGGCCGAATCCTCCGTGGCCCAAGTGGATTGCCAGAGCAGAGGCGATGACGAGGCAGAAGACAATCAGAGACAGCTGCGGGAAAATAAAAAGGGCGGAATTATGTCGTTTCTCCTGTTTCTGGACTCCCCAGCTACGTCATCGATTTTCACAAAAGAGAGAATGAAAAAAAAAACGCTCGCTTTTGTCCTTCAAGTTACACCACGCACAGTTAATGCGCCACGATTCTGCGTTTTTTGTTCTGTTCGTGTATCCGTCAATCTCTTAATGCCGTATACTCTCTGAGCCGTGATGCAATTACACCCCTCGTGTGGCTCTAAGATTAACCCAGTCAATGGTACAGGCGCTATTTCACTCCAACGACCATATTCAGCGAGGACCGACTCCTTTCATAAAACTAGCGCTTCACGCGTTGTTACGTCACGAAGTATGGGTTAAACTGATAGTGTCGAAACCATGGGATTATAGCGGGCAGGGAAGTCCGAATTTCGCCTAAAATATATGAAAGCGCCAAATATTTTTTTTTTTTTGGCGCAATCATTAAGTTGGAAAAGTACTTACTGTAGTTCTCATGGTGAGATGATGTTCGAATTCGGACAGGATATCTTTTTGCTGAATCGCTGCTGTGTTTTTATAGTGTTCCGAACCTGGTGGCAGAAGCCTGTAACATGGCGGTATGAAGCACTGTGCGCTGACACGAATTAATAAGTCAGCCCGATATGTAAGTTAATTAAATCAACTTAATTTAAAATTCTTTTTTTTATGAAGTGTTTTAATATAGCGCTCGTGGAGGAAAGAAGATGTTAAACGGTGAAATTTCGCCACAATGCACGTCGATACGTGTCCAAGATATGTGCGTGTCGAAAATACAAAGATTCATCAGCGTTCGAGAGCAAGACAAAGAGACGACACAGATTTGGAAACGTACACATTAGCGAAGTCGATAGAAGTCCCGTGTGACCTCGTAATGGTCTCGTTTTGCTTCCGTCACACAAAGAAAAACCCGCTGGAGCCGCTCGGTAGTGCTCGGGAGTTTCCCCGAGTGACGAAAGAGTCACAGATCTAGACACCGACGTGGGCAGACGAGATAAACGAAAGACCATAGTTGAAAGACGTAGATGGCTGCACGATTGTCTGTTTTACCGTATTTTCCGGACTAGAGTCCGCACCCGGTGCATAGCCCGCAGGGGCGAATTTCAGGTCAAAAATAAAAGTTTTTGCTTAGATAGTCCGCACCCGGTACATAGTCCGCACTCAGAGCCTAGTCTGAACGTACAAATTATCATGCACAGCACACCTTGACAAATGCCTGTTGTATTACCTCACAGTGAAGCTTGTACCATGCATAAATCACTATCAATATACTCTGTTACTCATAAAATCCTTCGCGTCTTGTCACAGAGAACGATCAAGAAACATACAAAACCTTGTGTAGTCCGCACCTCTAGATAGTCCGCATCGGGTAAAATTTTAACTTTTAAACATTTATAGTCCGCGGACCATAGTCCGGAAAATACAATGATTACCTAACTTCAACGTTGAAAAAAAAAAAAGGATCTCGCACATTGCAAAAGATGACAGCAGGGGCTGCGCGGAATGTTATAATATAATTGGTGATCAGAAGGTAACTATATTCATTCGAATTCTCAGCGTGATACGTTTCGCTCACTGAGATAAATCTTTGTCGGGTGCTAAATATTATGAAACCGTCTGTCATTTCCATGCTAAAAGAAAAAACTCGGTGTTTGATTTTATTTATTTTTTTACACACAAAACATATTGTTTTGGGTTGTCATTCTTGTCACCTGGAGACTCAATTGTTTAGGTTCGTTTTATAAAGATGGCATATATTTCTAGACGTTCTTAATATCGCAATCCTTTGATATTATGGCATTTGCTGAACAATGTATGCGATCGACTTGTCCCGTTGAGGCAGAGCAACGGGGGCACAGTTTATCTGCTTTTTCACCTCTAATCTGAGACTACCCTGTTTGTTCCAATAAACAAAAACAAGTGCCCTGTTTTATGATTGACGGCGTTTTTTATTGTAGCGTTAAATAAGCTAAACTTCAATAAACATAAACATACGCTCTAAGCGAAATGGCAGAACTTCAGTTTTTCTTTGTTTTTTAAGTTTAACTGATTTGTTTAAAAAACGCGATGCAAGCTGCACTCCTGTGGTTTCTGCAGGTAAGTTATACGGCCAAAGGGACATGGTATAGGGGTGTAAGAATAATAATAATAATAATAATAACAATAATAATAATAATAATAATAATAATAATAATAATAATAATAATAATAATAATAATAATAATAATAATAGATCTTTATTGCGGCCAATCGTAACAGTCACTCCGGCAAATTAGGCAAAATGTGCTACTTAACTTTTTAATTAGCAAAATAGACATATCCTTCCAGTTAGAAACTTATTGAGCGTCATCGAAAACCATTAAATCAGTCATTAAAAAAATACTTTGAGCGCGGGAGAAGCGCTGGAGTGCGCTAAAGTTGACACTCGTGCAGCAGGAGCAAGGCTACCGCTGCGATAAAGCGCCCGCGTGATTTTTTCGTCTCTTACCATTGCTCCAGCCTTGCTACCTGCAGCACGAGCGGTACCTTTTGCGCACTACTACGCATCCCACGCGCTCAACATATTTCAGAAATGTATTAATTTAGTGGTTATCGATGCACTCAGCAAGTTTCTAATTGGAACCATGTCTATTTTCACTAATAAAAAGTTAACAATTTTTACCTAATTAGCCGATTGATCATTATGATTAGACCTTTATACTCCCCTATACTATGCGCCCATGGCCGTATAACTCACCTGCACAACCGCGTTAACGTAGCTCTCACAACTTTTTTAAACAAATCGATTAAGGTTTGCGAAAAAAAAAAACACCCTGTGGAACGACCCAACGGAGCCCCAATCATTGAAGGCGTTTCAAAAATATTTTGGGAGTTGGACTGTTAGCTCCTAGAAATATTCAGTGACAAATCAACTTTTCGGCGTAATCTAGAGAATATATTGTTTGCATAATCCCAGTGGTTGGCAATTTTAAGCGTTTTTTTTTCTTCTTTCTTTTGGGGTTGCTGTATTTGTATTTTCAGTGCCTCTTTTTCTTTTACTTTATCTTGCTTGTCAGATGTCGCTATGTGTTCTATGTTTGTTTTGTGCGTTCTTTTTGGGGGCAGCTATGTTTTCTCAGTGCTTATACTTTTTATCTTGTCGGCATTTGCTGTGTACCTCACAAAAGGCCCTCTGCTGTTTGTGGACACATAAAATAAAGACTATTATTATTATTATTATTATTATTATTATTATTAGTATTATTATTATTATTATTATTATTAATAATAATAATAATAATAATAATAATAATAATAATAATAATAATCTTAGGGCTCAAGCCAAATAAATTACCGGGTTATGATGGAATATGTCTTAGCGATCTCCGTAGAAATTTCAGGTACTTAAAAGATACTCTTCTACTTATGCTCAACACAATGATCGAGACAGGTTCCATTCCCATCGAATTGAAAACTGCTATTGTTAAACCTCTTTTTAAAGGAGGTCAGCGTGGCCAGGTTGAAAACTATCGGCCAATTTCTATTCTACCATGTATTGCTAAAATATTGGAAAAATTTATTTACATCACTATGTCTTCTTTTGTAGAGAAGTGCAACATAATATCTCCCAACCAATACGGTTTCGTGCCTGGTCGTGGGACTCAACCCCTTCTCGAAGCGCTATCTGATGAGGTAAATTTGGGTTTTGAGAACAACCTGTTTACTTGTGCTTGCTTTCTTGATGTCAGAAAGGCGTTCGACACAGTGAGTCACTCCATTTTATTGCAAAAACTTTCAGCTGTTGGTTTCCGGGGACCTTTTTTGTCCTTACTGACTAATTTCCTGCAAGATCGTTCCCAGCTGGTGTCAATCAAAGGCATACACAGCGTCAAAGTCTCTTTAAAATCTGGTGTCCCACAGGGCTCGGTACTTTCGCCTTTACTCTTCAATATCTATGTAAATGATATGTCTACCTCTGTTTCGAATTGCTCCCTTTATCAATACGCGGACGACACTCTTTTGTTAACAAGTCATCTTACTTATTCAAGGGCTATGGAAATGCTCCAGGAATGTTCTTTAAGACTAATGAACTGGTTCGCCCATAATCTTATTGATATCAATGTCTCAAAAACTAAGTTAGTATGTTTTCACAATCCCCTTAAGTTAGTTGACCTAAATACTCATCTTTTCCTCCACACGTCGCACTGTGTCAACTGCCAGTGCACTCCCATCGCTTTCTCAGACACTGTGAAGTATTTAGGAATTATTTTTGATTCTGATCTTTCTTGGAATTCACACTTGACAAGACTGTGTTCTAAGTTAAGGAGCGTTTCTTGCTTAATGTACAACATCAAGGCTTTTCTACCACTTAATCTCAGGAAACTCATAGTTCACTCGTTAGCATATGGTTCCCTCCGCTACGGAATCACCATTTTTGGAAATTGCTCTGGATTATGGCAGGCAAAAATCAATAATATCCTAAAAGGAATGCTGCGTAATGTTTACTACAAGCCTACCACTTCCTCTCAGGATATGTTTCAAATATTATCTATGCCCAACTTTCAATCTCTCTTTGTGGAAACGGTAGTCCTTGGTCACTACTGGAATACTGACTTCAAAACACCTAGTCCGAATATCCGGCAACTGCGAACGGTTCCACGATATGTTATCACCAAATGTTACACTCGTTATGGCAAGAACTCGCGGTCCTTCTACGTTCCTCGGATTTTTAATTCTTTACCTGCTAATTTCCCTGAATTCACTTCCAGAAATAAGCTTAGAAAATCGCTTCGCCTTCTCCTGTCTTCCGATGAGTCGATCTAAAAATGTATAACATTTTTTGTGTGTGTTTTTTTGCGTTTTGTATTTTTTTTTCAAACGCCCTTATTTGATTTTATTTGACAGCTTTCTTTTGTCGCCACTAATAATGTCACTAGGTATGTGTCTTCTCATTGGTGCATTTCGCGTATAGTCCAAAGGTGATTGATTAAAATAATGCTTTTATTTGTGCTTACTATTAATGACACAAATAGGGTGCCGTCTTCAATGTGGTGTGTTTGTGATATAACTCAATTTTGCTTGTGTCAAATTCTGCATCATATTTGTTGTTCTGTTTTGTTTTCATGACTCATTTTGTGACTGTTCTCATGCACTGAGAATCTCAATCTTCACCTGGACGTACCCTGCATTGTGCATCTCTTCAAGGAACGATTCTGTGACTTTTTTCTAGTGACATAACCTGACTTTCTTTTTATTTTTATCAATTTTTTTTGTGATTTAGTAGCCTAACCTTCAACTAGAACTATTGCTAATTCTGTTGTTAAGTTCACAATTTTTTATGTTTTTCCTTTTTCTTTCTTCTTTTGTGATAATTATTTTGATATCTTTGCAACCTCGGTTTTGTCACACAAGCCCTTGAAGGCTTTGACGAACCTGCGTTGTTTTGTAGATATGCTCCTCCATCACAAATAAATTATTACTATTACTATTAAATTATTACTATTACTATTACTACTATTATTATTATTATTATTATTATTATTATTATTATTATTATTATTATTATTATTATTATTATTATTATTATTATGTGTTGTGCGCATTTTCTTTTGTGTTTACGGGCTCAAAGTATTTTTTAATTAAGTTTATTGGTCAATACCCCTGTCAGATGAAGAGTTTCATGTGATTTTCACAGAATGACGCTTGAGCGATTGGCCAACCAGCACGCACCTTTTCTGATGCTGTTCGTTCCACGAACACCATCAGAAAAGCTCGGAGTAGGTTTGCGAGCTGATTCTGCCGATCACACAAATGTAATTCGGCGCTTGTGGCATAAATACCTCTGTTATACAGCAAAGTTAATGTAATTTCTAGCGATTATAATTCCGATTAGGAATTACATTAAACGTACCATGAAAATATTTTAGACAGAACTTTACTGATTGCATACACTCTAAAAAATATCTGGTCGTAAAAGAACTCTCAGGGGTTCTTCGGTTTGTCCATATTTTGCACTCTAAAAAAGTTAATTTAAGCACCCTCTAAAAGTGATCTTCGTGACATACCTATAAGGTGCTCTTTTGAGCTTCGTTTTTGTGCGAAAGGGTTTTGTGGAAAACCTTTAAAAAGTTATTTTGAGATCTTTTTGATAAAACAGTTCTTTATGAACAACCATTTAAGAGTTCTTTAACACTTTTCTATGAAGCGGTTCATCATCAAAAATATTTGAAAAGTTCTTATCAGCTCGTTTTTCGATTAATAGGTTCACTATAAAGAGCCCTTCTTGAGTTCTTCTAAAATCTTTTTAGTAAAAACTGTCCTTCATAAACAACCATTGTATAGTTATTTTAAGCTCTTTTTGCAATAAGTCAGCCCTTTTGTAAGGCACATTTGAAGATGTTTTTGAGTCAGGAGGTAACAGATAAAAAAGGGGACGATACACAACATGTCTCAATTTGGTGTGTTGTGGGTTACCCCTTCTTTACCCGTTGTCTCCCGTATTAAATTTCTGCAAAGGTGCCTCACAAACATTCGCTTATTAGAAAAAAGCTCAAGAAAAACTCTTTCACACAGTGCCCTTCATGATGCTTTTTATTTCTGCTTTGACACTTGAAAACGCCAATAAAGAACTTAACCTTTTTAATATCTGAAATGCGGCCAAAAACATGTTTGGAACAATAGGGCTTCTCTTCTGGTGCTCTACCTCTAGTTGAAAATTGCTGGCTTCGATGGTGCTTCAGGAGCACATTTATAATTTCTCCTTATGTCAAGATTAAGTAAAGAGGTATAGGGCAATATATTGTATGTAAGGAAAACAAAAGGTGCCGTAGGTCGAATTTCACACTTGTCACTGGCCATAGCTGAAATCAACAGAGAATATGTAGTGGCTGAGAAGTATAGTTACGTTTATTGGATATTATTACAATAAAAATGGGTACACAACTAAGATGTATATCTGCTTAAAATATAAGAATTCTGGCTTTCTGAGATGACAGTTCAAAGACTCATAAGCGTTGACCTTTGTCCATGCAACTTTGACTTATTTCGCAGTCTGCAACAAATGTGTAGTGTCCCTAAAAGTGTAAAGTGAACAAAAAATGTTAATGACGAAAAAAGAACTCTTGAGCACTGAGGCTCGAAAATTCATAAAAAACCAAGGCCACCTTGCAAAGCTGAAGCTAGGGTTGGGCAGAGATAATCTCAAAAGTATTTGGAAAACAAAAACGAATACAGCTAAAATACTGATACTGAAGTACATCCGTACAAAAGTATCACGATACGTATCAAAAATACATCTGAAAAATAAAAGTAAAAGTATTGGAAATACAAATACAGGAATACATTTTGCCATGGCAGTAATGGTCACATACATTTTTTTTAAATAAAGTTTTTTCTTTTGTGATGTGAATTTCTGAATAATTCGAAAAAATGCATTATTTGTAAAATAGAAATTAAACAACTTTGTTCTACATATTTTATGTTCTCATATAGTAACTTCAATAGCGTCGATCAGCCGCTGCCGATTGGGGAAAAGAGTCATATGTTAGCGGACGAGATAACGCGCTCCACAAGTAACAACGAACACAGGTTCATATTAAAGAAAACGAAGACCGCTTTCTCACTAAAACATTTTAAACCATGCAAATATTTTTTTTATATAAAGATTACGCTTGGAGGCGGTAATATGTAGGCTTCCTTGACAGGGTTTGTACTCCTAAGACGGAAAACGAGTCATCCAGTGAAAGCGAAAACTCATGCTAACCGTGAGGTAAAGATGAAAGTTGAACTTGAGCGTTCTCAAGCCCGAAATTATTTTCGCACAAAATTGTCATTTTTCTTTTAACATAAATCTGTGAGAACTAAGCGAGCCTTCAGTAGGTAGGAAGTATTTTTTATTCATTGTGCGCTGCAGTTTTCTTTCAGATACAATGCACGCCTTCGAAGCAATGTCACAAGAACCTCTAAATTCGTTTTATATCTACCAAAATATCCCCGAAAGATCAGCATCCTCTAGTCCCATGTCGGTACCTTTTTTGCGGTCCTTCAAGACGTCGCCTTAAAATGAAATGGCTTTTTTTTTTTAATCTGATGATCTGAGGGAGAAAATTTTTTGCTTGCCCTAGTAAATGGGGCTGGGAGAGCAATGTGCAGTTGTAAAGCTCGTAAACACAGTGACTTCATCGTTTTGATTCTACAAAAATAGTTGCCCAATTGAAGCACTCCGGAAGACATATGTTATCTTTGAAAAATAGGAAAGAGAGTCACCAATGTCGGGATCATAATGTTCGAAACAAAACTTTGTTTGCTTGATAAAAAAAAGCCTCCAGGTCCCATTTACTGTACCTTCTACCCCTCTGAAGCAGAAAAGAAAAAAAGAAAACAGTATTTTGAGCTTTTGCTTGGGGGTCTCTGATTTCTCAAATATTGTAGCGAGATACGTTGGCTGGGGATTGTATCGAGATAAAACGAATACGTACACCAAAAATATATTCCGATACTGAAATACAGATACTAACTGAAAAATTTTATCGCGATACAGAAATATAGATACTAAAAGTAGTCCTAAAATACTATCACGATACATTTGTATCGCGATACTGCCCAACCCTGGCTGAAGCTTGATATTTAATTCTTGCAAGAAGCTGAAAACCAAATGCGCGTACGTGGCTTTCCTAAGCTAACTAATATTTGTATATGTTAGTATTCCAGTCAATATATGATAGTCGTAACACATCAGATGCTAGTTGCCAGGGAAGTTAAAGGCTGTTTAAAGTAAGAGTTAGTCACAAATTCTCTTCAACAGAAGCCTCGTTAGTATTCGGGCAGAAGGAGGATTTCCCTCCAATTCCCCTGAATCGTTTGCTAAGAATCTATGAAATGTCTGGGGGAGGGGGGGGGGGTTATGCGGTGCGATTGCACCCTATTTTTTTACTCACTGCATGGCAAGATTTATATATTGAATCACCTACTCAAGCAAGATCGCTAAAAATGTAACCTTTTTTGTTAGCGACCAAAGAAGAGTTGTTAGAAAATAGCCACTTGTCAGTATTCTTATATATAAAAAATAAAGATAAAGACCAGGACTTTGAGGATGTCCACCGTGAGACCCCTGCAAAAACTCAAAAAGGTGACCTAAACGCTAAGCATATAAAGCAACTTCACGGGCGGCTCAATAGTTCAATACCGAAACACACAACATAAAATCACTCTAACATGCACAACTATGTCTTGTCGATTCAGTGCACACCCAAGCCAGAGATCATGTTTACTCGAGGGGCTTCGCTTTTTCAAGGCGTTTTCACAGGCCCTAAAGAGGCCACCTTTTAGCAAAGCGTGGGTTGTCATTTTGATGCTTACTGGGAACTTTTCTCTCGAGTACAAATGGCAGGTCTCGTCTTTGCAACCCCTTCTTGTTAAATAATTATAAAAAATGTCATTATTTTTTATCAAATTTTAAATTGTCGTACTTAAAATAAGGATTTCGCCTATCTCTTTCAAATTTAGTTATCCTACTGCTAACGATATATTGTTGTTAAATAACATTGATTTGGTTCGATCTGGAAAACTGATTATGACCTGCTAAAGTAATAAATAAAGCACAAAAATGCTAACCAGGCATTTCTGCACTTGGCCTGTTTTAAACACCAGAAAAACATTCGTACCTTGCGGCTCTGTGCTTGCAACTTGCAACTCTGTGCAAGTTTCTTCGAATCCCTTCAGTTGTTGAATGCACAGAGACAAAGGGAGATATTCTCTATCGGTTCAAGCAGGTCACCCGCTGTCTTTTTCCAATAAACACGCAACTGGTTCCCTTTATGAGATAAAGCTATTGCTGCAGCTGGAAGGAAAATTATTCCTGGTCTGATTATCACAACAATGCATTAATTTTTAATTTGGAGTGACCAAAAACAAAGCTATACTATACTGTAAAAAAAAACTAAACACTTTTAAGCAGGAAAGGCCACTAAGTTCTAGCTTCGATGACCTTAGTAATAGACAACTGCTTACAAACCCCTTACAGCAATATTATGAGACGGTTTGAAACATTGGCAATTTCGGCTTCGAGAAAATAGTGCGCACATTTTTTTTACGTTTAATTTTAAATATGGCACATTACCAAGCATGGGTTTGTTTTGTGACGACCCTTCAACTACCTTACACAGGAGAATACAAAAAAAAACTTGAAAAACTTCAGATTTCTTTCTTGTTGAGGCATCCTTTATAGTCCACGATTTCAACTTGGGGGGGGGGGGAAGAAACAAGTACTCAGGTGTGCAAGCACAAAAATAGAGTGGCCAGCAAAGTAGGATACCCTTTGCCTGCCCACCCCTCCCCCTCCTTATGACGCACTCTCCAACCTCGTCTGCACATGTTCCTGGCATAAACACATCTCAAACCCAGGCAAAGCGCAAATAAGTGTCGCAAGTAAACAACTTCAAGCACAGCTAACCTGTCTGTTAGCTGAATTTAGGCAGTGTTATTAGTCCCGTTGTTGCCATCGCTGGTTTATGTAGTCTACACTTAAATTGAATCGCCTGTAAGCCCCCTCCTTCTTTTTTGTGCTGTGTAGAGTTGCGATTCTACTGACCGCAGTCAGAGAGGAATTTGAAACTATAAAAAATCTGAGCTATATTTCAACTGTTTTGTGCGTTATAAAAATATTGTTTTCAAGATTTAAAGGTAAAAGATGTTGAAATTACCAGTTTCGGAATGCAGACGGCCAGGTGCAGCTCAGTAACTTCAGTAGCGGTATTTCCAGAAATGAATACCCTCCTTGCCTGGGACGTTTCATCTTTCTATTAAGCAGACGTTCCACATTTGGCGCAGCTTATAGAGAACTCAACAACCACAGCCTTCCGTGAACTGCAATACCATTGTCATAATCTCATGTTATGATGTGGAAGGGGGATCGGTGGCCGAGTGGGCTAGCGCACACCAGCTCGGAGCACGTGGAGCGAAAGCTCGCGCTGCAGAACCCAGGGATCCTGGGCTCAATCCCTGCCCCTGCCCGTTTCGATCTGGATGAGCATCGTACCGGCGTGCGGTAGTGTATCACTACTGCGTGGTGCACGTTAAAGACCCCAGGCTTGCGGTTGTACTGCACTGGCTAAATTGCTCATCTACAGTGAGTGACTCGTCGCAACTTTAAATGGCTGACCAACTACACGCTGTATAAATATCCCTACAACCCAATTTTTTTTATGATGTGGAACCTAAAATATACACCAAAAAGATTTAATAAAATTCGAAGGACAAAGTTGTCTGCAAGAATAAATCCAGTGAAATGTATCTTATGTTATGTAAGTAATTCGAATTGAAATTCTGGGTGCTAGTGCCAAATAGATAAGTTATATGCTCACTATATTGTAGTGATGAATAAGGTCGTGCAGTGTAACTAAAGACATTGTGTGTCCACATATAGTAATAAGCCAAATAGACCATCAGTGTGTATGGTATACATACCTTGAAAAAGCAACCAAGACTTTTACAGAGTACATTTAGTTGAATAACTTTATTTGAGAACAGCCCTGCTGCTTCTTCGAGGTTAGTTTTATATTTTCTCATTATATCACAGAGCCAGGTTGCAAAAAAAAACAACTACCTAAGCCCATTTGCTCTTTTAAATGAAATAACAATGGGGGAGTTCTTCCTTTCACTCTCTCCCACCACCTTATTTCGCATTGTTTTGCTCAACTTCGTGCAGATGTGTGAGCAGTGACCTCTCTTTTTTTCACTTTGTTGGTGGGGTGTGTCACAGCAAATCCTACGATGGGAGTGACTAGGCCTACAGTGAGTCTGCTACTATACTTGTACTGAGCTTGAATAGAAGCAATAACAATATCAGAATTAAAGCAAAACGTCTTCTCATCCTTATCTATCAATTGAGTCAACCAGGAAGGAGTAGCCTGATTGGAAGGCACACATGGCATCATCTAATTGTGAACGGTTTGGTGTTCAGAATAAAAAAGGGAAAGAAAAAGATAGCCTACATTTTACAATATGAATGGAAGGATCCCCAAAACTGCCGCCCATTGCATTTTGCTCAGAATGTCGTTTGCCAAGGCTGTTACCAACCTTTTTCTTGCCCCATTTCACTGAGGCAAAGGTGCAGTTTACTCATTCCATTGGGCTTTTGTAAAGAGCGGGTAAAATTCTAGAAGCCTATATTTTCGTGGCTATAAACGTCTTGCAACTTCCATAAATCCAGTTAGAGCTTTTGTCACAAATATAAGCCAAATTTTCGAGGGGACAAGCAATCTGAAAGATTCCTAAATTTGACAAATGGAATTCCAATTTGAAATTAGGTTCAGTGCCTTACCTGTCTTCCTTCAGATATTCAATTAGTTTCTGCAGCTTGACTCGCACTTTTATAACAGGCAGCAATTTCTAAATTATTCTCTTTGTCAAGTTTAAAAATATATCTCTATTATTCTCTTCGTCTTTGAAAAGAAAACATTGTTTATAACGTACACCACATACCAAAACATGTAAATTGAGAGGAGGGTGAAGACAATGATGGAGCAGTGGCATGCACCATCATCCCAGGTCAGGCTGTATTAAGTGACATGGCCGCCAGTAAACCGTTCTGTGTTCTGTCATTATCATAACATACATATCCACACACCACGAGACAAAATAAGGATAAACAAGAGAAGCTTGTAATATTCGTAATAACAAGAAATTCTGGAATACCCGCGGATAAATCCGCGGAAGTAGCAGAAGTGTCCAAAATGTTTCGGGGTCCTCGTTAATAGGGATCCCCAGTCCCGAAACTCTTCTGGTCCCTGCTGCACTGCTTATGAGGATCGGGCATTCCACAGCTTCTGTGTATTATCCGTACATCATTGGAAGTCAGGAAAACATAGTGTTATTGATGTCATACTGACACTGAAAGAATGATCAAACTACCCAATGGCCTTTGGCTCAATACAGCGATAGGGACCGCATTTTCTGTTGTATGAGTCACACTTTTTAGATTCCTTAAATGCTGGTCTTTTCACGATAGAAGTTGGTATATAAGTCGCACTAATATATTTGTACGGACTGAGCGGCAAGACTGATTGATAAACCCGCATATGCACATTGTAATCGCGATATATTTACTAGAGGAGGCAGTTTTAACATGGAATCTCGTCAACGAATCAAACGATAAACATAACCCCCGCGGCAAATTTGCGCAGTTAAGGTTGCTAATTGGAGGAAACAAAAAACGTGTTTAGGTTACATCGTTGTACAAAACGTACTGAAGAAACGTTTTGGGGAAAAACACGCGACTAAATACACTAGAAAATGCGATACTGGTTAGAGAGCCATAAAGATGAAAGTGTTTATTTTTCTCAAAAAATGCAAAACTGATCTTAATATTTTGTTAATAACAGGGCACATGTTTTCTTGGTATTGGAGCACAGAGTTGTGACACTACCTGAATTATCCACAAACGTAACTAAAGTCCCTGTCACTGTGAGATATCTTTACACGATTTTTGAAATGACTAGCTATAAGATAACAACGGAGACACTGCACTAGCGTTTGCTCATGCTGGAATCACACAGGACTATGACAAATCTCCTCAAATGCCGAAAACTCCGGTTGCACTCCAGCGCCACGAAACATGTGTCCAATTCCCACATTGCACAAAAACGTTCTGTTAAAGGGACCATGAAATTAATTTTCGGCTGGGATAAATTGGGGTTTTACTAATCGCATATTGTTTAGTGCGCCAAAATAAAACTAGTGCACGACGTAGAAAGCCTAAACCAGCTGCTTTTCGGTAAAAACATTTGAAAATATAGCGGACAGTTTCGTACCTCGTTTCCTTCGAAAGCTCTCCGCCTTTTCACTGTGATGCATCCGCGGTGCTTAAGGACGTCAGCCTACCCCAGCTCGAGCACTGGACATGAGCATTGCGTAACTCAGACCACGAGCCCCCCCTGGACATTTTTTGAGGAGCAGAGTCCCTCCCAGCCCCCAGGGATATGCCGGGCTCCTCGGGAAAGCAAGTACACTCGCCTCATGGTCCTACGCCTGATTGACCTCATATGTGCCCCGTGTCGAGTGCTTCGGCATATCGACAGGTGTAGCCCATGAATCAGAGCAACGAGATAAATGAACTGCAAACACTTCGCACATATTACTATACGAGACATTTTGAGAAACTCAATGCCAGGCGAAAAAAAATAGCAATAAAAAAAGCCTGCACACGGCAGAAAATACGAGACTCCCTCGGCGATGGCAATCGCTGCGGTGTTCTTGCGCCCAACGAAATGGACAGAGAAAGGCGAAAAAGGAGCTCGGGCACCTTACAATTGTGGTGTCGGGAGCAGTGATTTCCCTGCAGCCCCCCCCCCCCTTTGTTTTTTTCTGAACGCACCCCCTTAATTTGTTACGACTCCTCTATTCTCAATGTCCCCCCTTAGCCCCCCCCCCCCTAAAAATTTAGAAACCACCCTTTATTTTAATTCCTGGGGAAACCCCTGATCATAAGCACGAAGAAAGCTGAAGCAAGATGAAGGGATTGATGAAAAGAGATAGGTTTTCCACTCACTCGCAAAAGCAACAGCAGCAAAATGCCTTTTTTGATGGAAGGGAGGAGGGGGAGGGGGGGCAGCAAAGGCGCTTTAAGACGTACCTCCAGCGGCTCGTGAGAAAAAGAAAAAAAAACGCTTGTAGGAAAAAGAAAAGCCCAACATAAAAGATAACATTTACGTGTTTTCGGCGATATGTTGTTAAATGGCGGCAACAGGCGGCGAAATTCGAAGGCGCCACCGGACGTGACCGAGAAGTCGAAGACGTTTCGGCGACCGACGACCGCGGACTCGGAGCAGAGGCGCCTGACCACCGGATTCCGAGCGCCAGCCTGGCTCCACGGTAGCTCTCTACTTCGGTGATGTCTCAACTTTATGAGGGGGTGCTGAGGAAGGCAAGAATGGAGGTATTTTCTTTTCGTTTTTGTTATGAGATAGCTAAACCAGCATCAAGCCGCGTGTTCTTTTTATTTTTGTTTTGATTAAACGACCCTTTCTTTTTTCTTTTTCTGACTTTCTGTCTTCAATACCCTGAATGCCTTCGGCCCCTTCAACTTCGACATTCGAGACACGAGGAGTAAGTTGGTACTTCGCATGTGAGTACTCTTCCAGCAATGTCATAAACAAAAAGATAATAACTGCTACTTTAGTACTAGGACGGAGTAATATGCATAGAGTAATGTTTGCGATCAAAACCGACAAGATGACTAAACTAAATTAAGCACACTCGTATATTTATTCGGCTGCTCCTGTATCAAGAGCTTGACTTCTCATTACCATATTGCACTACAAATTGGTTTATTTTGATTAATTATTTTCTCGACGAAATCGCATCTGTAAATTGGTAGTGCGTCTTTATATTTCTTGCCGTATATGATGAAATGTTTTATTGCTTTTTACGGAGTCCGCGTTTTTCTGGTTATGAAAGGCGCTACCGTTATACCAAGATAGTTTCCCGCAAAGTGAGGTGCATGTTTCACAGCGGTTAAAAACATTTAACAAGCGCTAGCATGGTAATATTCTGCGAGGCATGCAAGCTGCAGCTCAGTGCAGCTCACTTTCAGAAACAAGTTATACACGAGCAGCATTCTGTTATATTAATTTGGTATGATGGGGACATTAGATCCTGCATATAATGTCCCCATTACACAAGGTCTAATGGGGCCATCATTCAGCTGTGTATTTCGTTTGCAGAGTAACGGATATGTGGTATTTGTTTTTACAGTACAAATCTTGCTCTTGCTAATTTTTGCTAGTCCATTGTTTTTATTTTTTTACTGACGAAGACATGTCTCATGTCGAAACGTCGAATTAAACTTCCGTTGATATTTCGTTGGAAATTTGTTTTCTCTTTTTTTCTTTATATATATTTATCTATTTATAAACGAAGAGGGGAGATTGTTGAGTGATTATTTTATTTATTGCATTAAAGTTAGGGAAAGTGAAAGGGAAAGAAAGATTGCGAAAAATTGGGCCAGAAGCAGGGATCGAACCCGCAATCTCCACCTATCCGGGGCGACGCCTTAACCGATTAGAATCCCGGCCACTGGTTTCGGCGGACTTAATCTTTGACCAGCTCTCTGTGTACTGTTAGTTTCGAATTCGCTTAACTGGGTAGACGACAGCCGTTGCTGATTTAAGGCCCGTGCTAGTTCCGAGTTGCGTCAGTGACGTGGCACGTCATTTCAGCTTGCATATGTCGGAAAGGGCCCGTCTTCCAAGATATCTAGGGAACCACTCCTCCCCATAGGGACAGGCTGTACCGTATACATAATGGAAATGAGTGAGGATTGACAAGTGCAGCCGTAGTAATATTGTGAACGAAGAGGGGAGAAAGTGATTATTGAATTTATTGCATTAAAGTTAGAGAAGAGACAGGGAAAAGACCCTGTTCTTTCCCTGTCCCTTGTTCCAATCGGTCAAGGCGACGCCTTGACCGATTGGACCATCCCGGCCACTGGTTTGCGCGCACTCAATTTTTGACCAGCTCTCTGCGTACTATTAGATATACAATAATGATACATACATACGACTTCTTTAGAATATCCCTGCCGGATACACCATTGCTTCACGAACTTTATAAATATATAAAGAGAGAGAGAGAGAGAAAGAAAGAATAAGGCTGACCCGTCGGGCCCCCCTCCCCCGAGAAATTGAAACTTTTCCGCCTATGCCTGCCGCCTTCCAATAAGTAAAATATCCTCTCCGTGTCACTTGCGCCGTCCTGTCCTGCTTGACATTTTTGTCCTAGTAAGACAAACTGAATTGATAGGCAAAAAGTAGGCAAGGTTGAGTGAAGCGGTCCATAGTTAAAACTATTTTATTATTTCACCTCTACAATATTGTGATACCTGCCCCTCAATATCAAACCCTCAATTGCCAATTATATAACATATAATAATGTCCTGACTATACTTATAAGGATGTCCCTAAACATCATGTAACATCGCGGTAGCCAGTGCAAGAGCAGGCTAACTGAGTGAATTTGAAGCGAAGAAGGGGTACGATTTGCCAGTGTTCGTTTTTGCTTAAGTCATTTAATTATGTTCTACAAAAGAAAGGACATTCACATGCAACAGAAGCCCATATTGTGTTATGACAACTGGAGTTAGTTTCTTCGGGGATCTTGCCTTAAGTCGATAAAGGGTTTAAACACAGCGTTACACGGGTGGTTTATCAAAGAGTGGCGTCAAGAATCCCCGGGCCAAACAGATGGTGTGATAACGGCTTACAGTGGCACTCTAACGCGCGATACCAGATTGTTTTCATCCCGTAGCCTAGTCATGCAGTGAAGATGAATGTGAATGGTCTGAGTAATTTATTGGGCAATCATTTATAACATCGTACGTTCTTTAACTTGGTGCTTTGCTGCTTCGTTATCCGTAGAATCCCCCGCCGTAGCTGCCATAGCCGCGGTTGAACCCTCCGTAGATTTGCTTGTACTTGTAGCCACCACCGTATCCGCCACCGTATCCACCGCCGTATCCACCGCCGTATCCACCGCCGTATCCACCGCCGTACCCACCGCCGTACCCACCGCCGTAGCCACCATAGCCACCACCGAATCCATGGCCGTATTTTTTGTGGTGGAGAAGGTGAATAGCAAGTGCTCCGGAGATGAGCAGGCAGAAGAAAATCAACGAGAGCTGCAAGGAGGAAAAACAAATAAACATTATACTGCATCGACAAGGAACCTTGCTGAAATCCCGGAATGCGTTAGGCAATACGCTCAAGAAACGTGTCAAAAGGAGTGAATATACCCCTGTTCATTTACAAAATTCCTTCATTCCATTCACGATAATGAAACGTTCATGTGGGTCGCGTCACCTTGAAATTATCGCGAGGCACCTTTAAATCCTAGCACCTGTCGATGAGGCCAATGTGTGGTAGAACCTCAACGTGGTACTTTGAAAACTTAAGAAAAAGTCATTTGGAAGAGAAAACAAGAAAAAAACGTTTGGGAAGTCCCTTAAAAGAAACGTCACATCGCTTGTATGGATGATGATAGGTGCCTCTGATAGAGTGCTGCTTTCGTCTTATCTAAAAAACAGTGAAAAAAAGTTAAGCGGCCGCACATGCCAGTAATTATTTAAGAAAATTTTAATAGAGCGAAGAATACCACAAAAAATTGTGTGTTCATACGTAGCTTCCATATAAAATAACACCTAATATTATTTTAATAGACCATAGACTGTTCGGTTTTAACCAGAAAACACCGATAAACATCCATCGGCGTCAAAAAGGCAAAATCGGTTAAAACCGCAAAATCACCGATTTTGGGAAATTTATGTTTCAGCTAGGGCTGCTCCTGTAGATGGGGACTCTTAGTTTTTCGTGAGATTGCTTCACCGATAACCACCGTTTTTAGCGTCCGTCCGATACAAATCACAGGAATACAGCGATATTTGACAAATATATAAACACTGAAATACATTCGCAGATTTCCCCTATTAATTAATAAACACCGGAAATTTTGTGACATATTTAGAAACTAAACTTTAAAACATACACAAACCGGAGTGCCATACCCAGTGTTACTAAAACTGCTCGCTTTAATGTCAGTCATCGCAGGGTTCTGCCGCTAGATAAAAGGAAATCTAGTGCAACTATCGCTGAGTTACAATGCATTACAACGGTGGGTGTTTTACTGATCACTTATCCTCCCTCATAAAGTAATAAAGTAACCACTGAATTTGGAAGTTCCAGTCCCTCTTAGTGCGACGCATTTCAAGTACGATTGTCTACAAACACTTGAGTCAGTCATTTATGGCACATTATAAAAATGTATCAGCAGACCGTTAGTAATTCAGCGGAACAAACATATTGAGACAAGTTCTATAATTCTCTACCGCGAAATATATCTTTTTTTTAATTAGAACTTAGAATGAGGATATCTTCAAAATTTGGCTTAGATTAACTAGTTTTAGTGCTTGTTAGTAATATAACTCACAACTCTGTTGAAAACATTTGGTATGGGGTAGCCGGCACTGTGAAATTAGTGTCAACATATATACATCTCCGTCAGTTTCTTTAAATCAAGAAAGTAAATTGGCGACCGGGCACAAGAAATGCACCTGAAGCATGCAGGCGTATTAGTAAGCGAAAGTAACGCGCCGCGTAAAGTATACATACCGTTGTCTTCATTGTACTTTTGTATTCAGCTCCAGATCGGCCGTATTTCCTAAAAGTGCACTTCGTTGTCCCTGTTCAACGCGGTTTTCTTCTCGGATTTTATATTCGCTAAAGAAATTGCGCCATCTAGCATAAACAGAAAGCGTCAATGTGACGTACTACTTTCGACTTGCTGACTCATGGAGATATAATAAAGGGTTTACGCAAAGTCGTTATTTCTGAGCCTTCAGGAGAGCAATTGTGGGCATTCCATCGTGACTAAAATACGTGAACAGCGTTCTTAAAAAGAAAAAAGGGCCCCTAATTTTCGGCCATTCCGGCCAAAACGTTTTCTCTACTTAGAATTTCTTGGTTGGTCAATAACACCTTAGCAAATGGGAACATTGATCCTTCTTCTAATGAAGTGCTCACTTCATATGGTATCATTAAATCATTATTTAAACAATTCTTGCAAAAGAAACATGAGGTTCTAAGGTTCTCGGTAAAACCTCAGAACCTTTGTAGACCGTATAATATTTATATATGTATATATATATATACATATATATATATATATATATATATATATATATATATATATATATATATATACATATATATATATATACATACTACGCGCGTCTAAATGTTCCTATCGGCTCAAAAATTACTCTCGCCTATGGCTACAATATAATTGTCCTATTATTCCGTACCTTGCCAATCTACGCTCGTAGTGTTCTTGCTGCTCTTGAGCAACAATCGCTATTCTCTGAAAGCATTTTTCTTTTTTTTTAGTTGTGCAAGAACTATGGAACCCAAAATTATGAAGCTTCATATTTCAAACGGACCGATCGCCTATCCCTTTACCCCAGCGTTTTCTTTCTGTATTAACATTTCATTTGCCCACCAAGCATGTAGACATCTAATTCGACATAAATTGGTATGGTTAAGAATTATTTGTCAAGTATTTCTCGAATATTCCTTTGTTCGTTGAAAATTAGACGTTACCCAAGGACATCGGTCACGAACGTAAATTACAGACTTCCAAATGTGCGCTCCCAGTGGGGTACTGTGCTAGCTACTTTATATGGACACTTAAAACATGCGAATATTGTAACACTACGTACGAGAGGCAGTGCATACTAATTCATTAAATACTCTATATGCGCTCATAAATCTGACGCTCGTCAACTTTAAAATTCCAGTTTTATGACCCCTCCATTATGGACACCAATTTTTCACATCTAGATTGTGACCGCAATTTAAATTAAAGTTTCTTTGTCTGAATATGACTAAAGCTTCTGGCTTAGAAACGGTGAGGGTCCTAGATTAACAGTCATGGTCGCTCTCTTGCCATCCACCATATTGAAGATCACAATCGTCAGTTACCCTT
>JAZHYW010053372.1:0-11339 GCA_037355805.1 Ixodes ricinus | reverse complement strand
GTACTTCAGTTCAGTTACGTAAATAACTTCCGCATCTCTGTGTAAGATGAAAATTACGAAGAAGTTTTATTTACTTTGTTTTATAAAGAGCTGCTCGATTTTTAATAACTAATAACTTTATGATTGCGTCTTGCTTCTTCTTGGCTTTCTTAGGTTTACGTGATTTTGAGCCGATTTTGTAGTTCGTAATAGTTCCATAATTCAATGAGTGCCAGCAGACGTTGGGCATGACGGTTGGCATTTGAAATAACGGGAGGACACAAGGTAAGCGAGAGTCAAGCCTCGTGGAAAAGCCTATTGTCCGAGGGCAACGATCCCAACTATATGTTTTTTAAACTCCTTACCTCAGCTTTATTTCTTCACCCAAATGTGTGCCCTTTAAATAGTAATAGCAAAATGCTTTTTCAGGAGAACTTTCTCTCTCTTTCGCGCTCGCAACAATAGATTTCACCATACCTATAAATGTCGCTTTTCACCGATATGGCGGTCACTTACTTTATTAAATAACTTCAAGAAGAGTCTCGGTCTCAATGGTGGCAGTCACCTGCGCATCCCCAAAGCTCGGTTCAAGCCTTGACACCCGAAGCGTTTCCTTTTTTCCTTCTCAACAACGCAGACTTAGCAATAGCCCTATGATATGCAAAAGTATGAATCTAGTTTTAAAAAATATGCAAAAATATCGCATGAAGAATTATAAGAGCTGAAACCTTGTACGACCTATCATGAAAACACTTCCCAATAGGTTCGGGTGCGTTTAATGAACAATTCATATAAAACAATTACTGTTTTTAGTACCTTCCCAGATAATGGTCGGTGGAGGTGTCTTTTGTTTTACAGGTCGACCGTTCTTGGATAAGTGATTTTAGGCAGAGAGGGAAACCAGAGAGTCATTTTTTCCATGCGCACCTAAAACAATTAGGGTTTTACAACTTGTCACCTTTCGACAAAGTGACAAGATGCTTAATAATGAAAAGGTAATTTTCACGGACACCGCCGAGTTATATGAGGAACCTTACCATTTTTCATAAACACATTTTTTCGGTTATTATCCGCCGCTGCTCTCAATTGCTCCAGACTAAAAAAAGTCTTTATGTGCCTGGATATGACACGCAAGTCACGAAACAAGCTTTCCATTAAAAAGAAAAAAAAAAAGACTTCCAGCGTAATAATTACTTCTTCTAATTCGGGTCGACGCGACGAAAGGAAAAGCATCTTTGAAAATCGCTTCATCTGCTCAAAAATGAGTGTCACGACCTGAATATGGCGCTAAATACTGTGTCTATTCAGGGAATATTCATTTTTGATATCGGTCGCACGCTTCAGGCACATAAATGGAAGTAGGAAAGTGTCCTTAGGAGCGATTCCGAAATATGCATTTGGCTTCTGGTAGACATGCGGAAAAAAAGACGCGTGTTTCGGGGATCGCGAGCTAAGCCTCAAAGTATGTTTCGCGAACTAAATATAACGCTAAAGGGGTTATTACTTTTCTCAAGTTTTCCGGGAAAACTACATTTTGTGACATACCTGTGCACTATGTCCTGACAACAACGTTTTAGATTGGGCACGGTGTCTCTCTATGAGAGGTCCTGAGACATGCTTTCGTTTGGAATGTCAACAAACCAGAAACAGAAATCGGCTCTGCTACCGTATGGGGAGTTGCTCCTAGAGTAAGTCTCGCGACTTATATATGTACTCAAAAAAATTATTTTTCTGAAGAAATAATTCGGCGGCATGCGTACACCCGTCCAGTAGCTTAAAAAAAAAAAGGGTTTCGGCCGAGTTGAGTGTTCGGTTCGATACTTTTTGGTTTCCCCCGTGCAGTTGATGCCCGGAGTGCTGCTGTAGCCCATGCTCTGGGACCTGGGCTTCCCGTGCCTGCTGTCCGCCTTCTCGCTTCTCCAGCTCTGCCTTTCTGCAGATCACCCAGATGCAGAGCGAGCCCGTCCCATCGGGCGACTTGAGACACTGCCATCTCGCTCGTGCCGTTGCGTTGCCACACTTCTGCCTCGCCATCCTCTCCGACATCCTCTGGGCCATGCAAAAGAGCACCTCCACCAAGGGTTCGTTAAAAACAAGAACATATCCGCGAAAATCGTTTTTTAGAGTTTGTTCTTGTTAAGCGCACCCTACAAAAAACAAAAAATAAAAAAAAGAAAAGCCGTTTACAACTTCTTGTAACGCCGAATTAGAGCGCAGCTCTTGAGAGAGGAAGGCATGGGGGGGGTCACGTGACCTCGAGGAGGGGATTTTCCCGCTAAATTTAGCGGGGAAAAGTTTCCGCAAGATTTTGCGGGAAAATTTTCCGCTAGATTTGGCGGGGAATATTTCTCGCTAGATTTAGCGGGGAAACTTTTCCGCTAGATTTGTGTGGAAAATTTTCCGCTAAATTTAGCGGGGAAATTTACCCATCATGCACCGCGCGGTTACGCCGACGGCGACGCCGACGCCGACGGCGACGGCGACGGCGACGCCGCTCAAGCCGGAAACGGGCGCCTAAGAGCTGCGCTCTAAAACAAGGAGCACGTAGAGTGTCGTTGGAAGTGTTCGAGAGGGGATCAGCGAGACGGGGAAGGAGGTTTTGCCACCTTCGATCCGTTTCTCCCTGTTCTGGCGCCAGTGAGCATGGCGTTGCTTAATTCGAAATTTTACCTGAACTGCACCCTTAAAACCAGGACACTAGTCATGACGCTCCACATACTTGCATACTTTAGAATAACACTGCGCCAGAAGAGAACGTCGCGTATGTGAATTATGAGGCGTTTTAACAATGTGTTCGACACACATTGGAAATTATCCACGAGAAGGCTTATTTTGGAATGAATAAGCACTAGCAGTCGATATGTGCATTAGTAGACCAGTAGCTATGAATGTT
The DNA here is from genome assembly GCA_037355805.1 of Ixodes ricinus. Lineage (NCBI taxonomy): Eukaryota > Metazoa > Arthropoda > Arachnida > Ixodida > Ixodidae > Ixodes > Ixodes ricinus. The sequence continues at coordinate 8,467 of JAZHYW010053372.1, read as the reverse complement.
TTGTTTTTCGTTTGTATAAGAAAACTCGAGTTAATGGTGCATAAGAAGCGACATTTTTGTCACTCTGTCGTTCATATTTAAATGATGCGACTAGCTTTCAGCCATTCAAAGAGTTTATATTTCTTAGCTTCAACAATTTACTGGCGCTGCGGATTTACGTGGCAGTTTGATGGGAACGACACCTGACATTACGAAGAGGCTTGCAGAATGAGAATATCGGTGACCCACATTTAATTTGCGTTTTATATAATTCACCAAATCAACCTTGGCACACATCCTTCTGAAGGCACCTAATTTATATAAATACTGGGATTATCATTTTAACTAAAATAAATTTAGCTGAAAAAAAAGACGTAGGTAGGTTAGTGTGGTCTTTTCATGGAGTTATTCGTCCAGGCGGACACATTATAGGGGGCTGATTGTCACGAGAATTAGAATTATTCCCAGAAATTTGGTCATTAACTTTTAATTTGTGAAAATAGGGTTCTGATAATGGTCCCACTCTTGCAGCAGGCGCAACATATATTATGGTTCCAATTAGGACATGTTGAGCGTCATCTGAAACCACCCCAACAATCAATTAAAAATGATATTTGGAGCACGGGGTAAGAGCGGCAAGCCGCTACAGCTTCCATGCGCTAGCAAACGCAACACTGACGGTCCGAAAAGACGGATGTAAAGGTTGTCATACGCGTTTTTGAACCGCCAGCGTTGTGCCCGGACATGTACACGTTACCCAAAAAAAGTAACTAAATACCGTTACTCGTTACTCGCTCAAAAAGTAACTAAATACGTTACTCGTTACCGGTTCTCAAAAGAACGCGTGAGTTACCTCAAAAGTAACGAGTTACTTTTCACGTTACTTTGACGACCAAATACACAACTGTTTTTGTTTAATGGTTTATTGCCTTTTTTTTAGTAGTCATTGCCCTTAAGCAGCAGCTACGCTGTAGAATTTTTCATCAGTTATGTTTCCCCGCTTCCTTGAAAATACATCTCCGGCGACGCTGAAGAGCCGTTCTACCGCGCGCTCGAAAGAACGACAGTGTTGTGCTTCAGGAAGAGCTGGTGAATCTTCAATAACTGAGCCTTCATTGAGGACATCGGGCAGATGGGTTATGTGCCTTCCCGTGTTTGCAGCCTCCGGGTTTACATTCGGTCCGTACCCGTTTCTAAAAGGTTCAACCCACGAACCTTATTGTGCTCGCTGGCTGAAGGACATTCCCAGCTGTAGAGTTCAGTACAGCAACGTTTATCGCTGGACACGTCAATCGAACTGTTCGACTGACGTGTTCAGCGATATACGTTGCTGTACTGTCATACTGCTTAGTTGTTTTTCGGGTCCTTTGTCACAATAGACGCATACTCAGGCTAGAATAAAAACAAGGCCGTTTAAGCGGTGTTGTACACGTAACTTCTCAAAAGTAACGAGATACCGTTACTCGTTACTTGTCCTTCAAAGTAACTAAATACCGTTACTCGTTCCTTTTCTAAAAAAGTAACTAAATACGTTACTCGTTACCGAAAATAGTAACTAGGTACAAGTAACTCGTTACTTGTAACGCGTTACGTACATGTAAGTTTGTGCCTGATGCACGAGTGCAAACTTCAGCACACCCTGGTGCTTTCCGCATTACCTTAAATGCTCCAGAAAATGAGTGGTTTAGGGATATTTGGATGACTCTTAGCAACTTTTATGTAGAACAATCTGTTTATTTTTACATATTGGAAATTTAGCACATTTTAGGTAATTATTTTAATTCTCGCGGCGATTAAACACGCTACTATGACCTCCTGGCCGTATAACTAACCTACACAGACGCGCATTGTTGCATGATTTCTGGCTTGCTTTATATAACTCTGTTCGAATTAAAATCGAACACCTCGGTTATATGTGTATGTAGAGTTTTTGTTTGTCGGGTCTTGTTTGAACTTGCGCTGTGTTCAAGCCCTGTCGTCTAATCACATACTGTTCGTCATGGGATGTTGTCTCTGTGTTTGGGCTCTTCGTTCTAAAAAAACAATAATAAACGAAATCTTTTGAAGGATGCCGACATGTAGTTGTTTGCAGGTTAGGTTCTCCCAATTTTCTTCGCAGGTTACTTTCTCCCAATTTTCTGGTGCAGTATCGAGTCAAGGTATCCAGAAAAATCCACTCACTCACAGCTACCACTACAATTTTGTTATGCGGTTTTTAAGATCGCTTTTTATCTCGAATTCCAGTTACGACAATTTGTGGTTACAGCTTACAGAAGGGGATAAAAAAGAAGAAAGATCAAGATTAGGGTAAGAAGGACGTGCATGTGCTTTTCACCTACCCTTGCACTTGACGCCACCGCAGCACGTATAGTTAACAAACCTGGATGAACACTTTCATGGCAAATACGGTACCTATGGGCATGGCAGTTGTAGAATTTTTATGGTTTTACTTGACATATTCATGATAGAGGTTTTCTAGATTACGGAATTATTTAACAGTGAATCTAACAGCTTTATGGAAGTAATATAAAGCGCAGATATGTGACATCATTGAATTATACTCTAGAACAAAAATGACTTGGGATCAATAGAATTTATTTCAGCATGTGCCGGTTTCAAATAATTAGATTTATCCTTCTCAATACATTGAGTAACTATAACGACCAAAACAACAGTACTTAACTATAAATCTTCGAGCCATGCCAATTGAATTAGTGCACTGACATAAGGCTATACATTTCTATGCACAATCTCTTCTGATATGGAGCTCACGGCCAGAGGTTATATTGTATACGCCACAAGAACTTTCCCCAAATATGTGATGTGGTTGCTAGGTGCCGTAATTCGCTTTTACTGTAGAGCTCAAGATGTGTTAAACTCTTTTTTAAGATAAAAGATATTTTTATTATAATTATGGTTTATGCCACAACTGACGAAATGAAACTTAAATAGGGCTCCATTGGTGAAAATTACGTTATGTCGAGTATTTTTGTGTATATCTACCATACTTAACTTAACAAATAAAAAAAACACTCGCACCGAAGCGCATTAGCACTAACGTTTATTATATTCTTTTTTATCTTCGGCATTTCTTGGTCTTTTGTACCGCGGGTTGACTACAGCTATGATAGAACAATAAATACTCGTGGTTTATTGAAATAGAGTCTTTCGGCTTTGAGCAAAAAGATCACTAGTTACTTCGTTATTCAATTCAATTCGAATTCAATTCAATGTTTATTTTCAGCGTTGCTTTCCCAACAGCTCTCGAAGGCCTTTGGGGTAAAGCACGAAGCACCAAATACATAATGGTGGCATAAATATACATGCTTCAAGTGTCCCCATGTTATATAAAACTTATACATATGGTTTTTTGTGCTTAGTGTAGTTAGTTTCAGATTAATAGCTCCTGACTTTGAAGTCTAGAAATCTTATTACGACTTGTAAACTAAAACCGAAAGGCATGGATATTTTGAATTAGTATATTGAAAATTTTAATTGTTATATTTTTATTGTATTTTTATAATTGCGATTACATCACATGTTTTACCCCGCTCAAAACAAATGCTTTCATATGAAAAAGGTTAAATGTAAACCCCGGGTAGCACGCCAGAGGAATGCCCAACTTGGGCAAAGGTCTGGCAAACATAAGGGCCCAACTTTGGCGCAGTTAGGTTTTTGCACCATGGCAATCATCAGTGCCAAAGTACGGTGCCTAACTATAGCCTTAGTTGGGCGATCCTAGGGCATGCCAAAGTTTGGCTCTTCTCTGGTGCGCCAGAGGAGTGCCAAAGTTGGTGCCATACTTGAGCCCTAACTGCCATAGTAAATCCTAATCTGGGAATTCGGGGCATGCCAAGGTCTGGCGTTTCTCTGGTCCGCCAGAGGAGCGCCAAAGCTGGTGCCATACTTGAGCCATAACTGCCATAGTAAATCCTAATCTGGGAATTCGGGGCATGCCAAGGTTTGGCGTTTCTCTGGTCCGCCAGAGGAGTGCCAAAGTTGGTGCCATACTTCAGCCATAACTGCCAGAGCAACGCCTAATTTCGGTATTTGGGACGTGCCAAAGTTTGGCTTTTCTCTGGTCCACCACTGGAGTGCCGAAGTAGTGCCATACTAGAGCCATAACTGCCAGAGCAACGCATAATTTGGGTATTTTAAAGATGCCAAAGTTTGGCTTTTCTCTGGTCTGCCACAGGAGTGCCGAAGTAGTGCCATACTTGAGCCATAACTGCCAGAGCAACGCCTAATTCGGGTATTTCAGAGATGCCAAAGTTTGGCGTTGCTATGGCCTGCCAGAGGAGCGCCAAAGTTGGTGCCATACTTCAGCCATAACTGCCATAGTAAATCCTAATCTGGGAATTCGGGGCATGCCAAGGTTTGGCGTTTCTCTGGTCCGCCAGAGGAGCGCCAAAGTTCGTGCCATACTTCAGCCATAACTGCCAGAGCAACGCCTAATTTTGCTATTTGGGACGTGCCAAAGTTTGGCTTTTCTCTGGTCTGCCACAGGAGTGCCGAAGTAGTGCCGAACGTCGTGCAAGTATGTGTACGTTTCATAACATTTGTTGCATATCCAATCACATATACGGACAAACAAAATTGTTTCGATCGCTACCAGAAGTTTATTAAACCACTATCATTACACACAGTGTATTGTCGACATATTCACAAAGGTCACACTTCTCTGTAAAACGAAAAGCAAATTATAAAATAGAATTAACACTGCCCTCATGCCAAGCAAAACTCATCACTCAAAAAACCGCAGAGATTGAGAGGAAAGCAGGACTACTATCAGAAGCATGCTTGCAGTGTACTTACTAATAAAAGAGCGATATCATGTAATCCTTGATAGATGCATAATCCAACTCAGGCACCCCACAAACACTCTCCAGAAAGAAGGTTGCGCACATTCAACTGATGTCTCGTCGTCGGCGAAGAGCAGTTTTTGTCGAAGCGTGTCCAGCAAACACATCACAAGAATTCCACGAACTTTGGTGAAAGAAATGGCTGTTACCGAAAAATTGGCATGGACGTATTCCGGCCGTTTACGACGAAAAAACACGGCCCCGTCTGCAACGCACGGAAGCAACAGAACACTGAAGAGCGCATTTCGAAAACCGGACCTACGTGACCCGCCTGTTTCTATAACTAGGCAAACGGCGAAAACGACAGCCCCAGAGATCCCATCAGCGTGACAGAGAGAGTCACGTGACAAATTTTCGTCCAAACGTTTTTGTCCTACGCGTCCTACGTAGAGAGGTCACGCGTTTCACTCCACCCTTTTGATTTGCTTAAAGCGGCTGTCGCGCTCGCTGACAGCCACACCAAGACACGATAGCAGGTGGCGAGGATTTGCAAAGGCGAGGTCGAAGCGGGCAGCAACAAAGCAGCTAAGCTCCCTCTGCATTCTCGACGCTTTAGAGTAAAAAAGAAACGAAAACAACTTACAAAAAGAATCCTGACCATGCAGTCAAAGCTACGGGGAGGGAGTGATGCCGACTAGTTCAGCGTACGTAGAGAAGTCAGAGACTGGAGACTTCTAGCCCTTACGTCGAGAATGACATAAAACGGAAGTTGAATAGTTGTAAAAGCAGTTCTGTTGAGTGACTCTTGATCGCCTCAGTCAAACTAGTCAGCGTGCGGTCTTCCAACGTCGGCCATCAGAACGACCATCGTCATATTCGCGTCAGACGCGGACAGAACGGTACTCATGTCGTGCAGGCTTGCGACCATCGTCCAGACCGCAATATTTCGCTCCGGATTCGCTGTGTGCTGCACGTGCACGAGCCGGACGAGTGCTCCGGCGCAGTCAGAGCTGCAGCGTCGGTCACAGCAACTGTCTGTCGCGTCGCATAGCTGTTGTCGCAGTATGTGAAGCAATGTCAGTTCCGTGACGACTTTCAAAGTCAGTCGTTTGCGTCATATGAATTCTGCAGCGAAGCATCAATCGCGCAGCAACATGCTCTACGAGCTCAGCTCTCGTACATTGACTTCCAGAACGTGCTTCTAGTCGCTTATCGCGGTGACATCCTAGAAACGGCAAGGTCGTTGACGTCGTCGCTCATGCTCGACCATACTTCGTCTAGTTCGACGGCACTACAGCCGATATCAAGGACGTCATGAAGCGAGCATATGTTTTAGCTTCGTAATGATAGATGTAACGCACTGTAGCTGCGTTACTGATTTATCAGAAATTCGCGCAACGATAACGCGTCATCCTAAGCTGAAGTTACGTAGGTCGGTAACGCGCTGCAAGTTTGTCGACACAAAATTAGTAACGTATTCAGATACCCTTTTCATAAGCGGCTGTAGCGCTCCTGACAGCCACACCAAGACACAAAAGCAGGCGGGGATGGATTTGCAAAAGGCGAGGTCGAAGGGGCAGCAATAAGCAGCTAAGCTCCCTCTGCATTCTCGACGCTTTAGAGTAAAAGTAAACAGAACGAAAACAACTTATAAAAAAAATCCTGCTGTACAGTCAAAGCTACAGGGGAGGGAGTGTATGCCGACCAGTTCAACAGTAGGGAAATAAGGGACGGGGAATCCCAGCCCTTCTCTGGAATGAAATGGAACGGAATGAAAGGAAAGGCCGCTTCTGTTGGTGACCTTGTCGCCTTGGCTAGTCTGTCAGCGTTCGGCTTCCATTGTGGGCCTCAGAAAGATAATCTCCTTTCTTGAGAGCGAAATAGAAGGGGTGCTTATGTTTTGCGGGCTTGTCGCCATCCGCGATAGGCCTCAATTATTTCTCTCCCGACTCGCTCGCAGTGGCCTCCCATGGCTGTCGCGCCGGCAAAATTAGGGGCGCAGCCGGGATATTTTCTCCCGTGAATGACGATCGGGTGCTGAGAATCCGAAGCAGCTCTTTCGGCGTCCATTTGATGTTCTCGGAGTCGGTCGTTGAGGCATTGCCCCGTTTGCGCATTGTACCTGGCCCCGCTTCCTCTCCTTCCCCCAAGATTTTCCTTTCCTGTACTCCCACGGAGCGGGCGGGCTTTGAGCTTGAAGCCGAAAAGGAATGTTGTTGAGGTTGAAAGATTGTCTTGTATGTATCGTCCCTTATGTGTCTCCACTTTCTAAATGTTTAAAAAGTACCAACACGCTCAAATAGTACAAGTTCCGGGATTTCATTTTAATTCCCCAAGTGTAATGCGGGAGCGGCGCCACGGAGCCCCGGTCGTTTCCGCTCTTTGTTATCGCTAGGATTTGACAGTGCTCAGTCACAATGCAAGACACGCACAGAGCCACGCTCGCTTTTGCAATGCGCCGCCTAATAATGATATCTGTTGAGGAGACATGCGCACATCAGTCTCTCGCAGCGCTAGCTCGATCTCAGCACTTTCTGTAAAGGCGCATTCACACCGAAAACGTAAGCAGTCGCGCGATGCAATTAAATCGCATCGCAAAAAAAATAATTGGATGGTCACTCTGGCGTGTGCGATGAGCGAGTCCAACGCCTTCGTTGGCGAGTCGCTTCTCAAAAACTCTCGCTCCGAACGCCGTTGATTGGCTCAGCCTCTCCCCGACTAGATCGCATCGCAAAAAGTCGGGTCAGGAAGCGACTGCTCAAATCGCGTCGCTTTTTGCCCGCGATGGTCGCTTTTGCAATGAAAGTTATCGCGCGACTAGATCGCATCGCCGGTGTGAACGCGCCTTAATGTCGAACCAGTCTCACGGCCCGTCCCGATATTTGCGTGTGTACCTACGCGCGAGTACAACATCCGGCACAATTTGCGTTTGCAAAGCCTGGTCCAGCCGCGCCAAAACATTCAGCCCACCTTTGGACTGGAGAAATCAAGAGACACCCAAAATAAGATAAAGTGGCCAGCGGAATAAAACTTGATTTCTATTTAATTAAGATGAAGACCACCCGCGTACACCCGCGTACATCAAATACCTCATCAGCCGAACTCCAAGGCACTAAGCCTAGTTCTGGCACTTGTTTGGCAACTTTGGCCCGTAGCAGCGAGATGACAGCCGAACTATCGGGAAGCGAAGCCTAACTTTGGCACTTGTTTGGCGACTTTGGCCCGTAGCTGCCAGACGACAGCCGAACTATCGGGAACCGAAGCCTAACTTTGGCACTAGTTTGGCGACTTGGGCCCAAATATGCCAGATGTCAACCGAACTACAAGGTAGTAAGCCTAACTCTGGCACATCTGTGGCAATTTTGGCCCGAAGGTGCCAGATGACAGCCGAACTATCAAAAAGTGAAGCCTAACTTTGGCATAAGTTTGGCGATTTTGGCCCAAAAATGCCAAATATCTGCCGAACTACCGGGCAGTAAGCCTAACTCTGGCGTTTGTTAGGCAATTTAGGCGCAAAGATGCCAGATGACAGCCAAACTAACAGGCAGTGAAGCCTAAATTTGGCACTTGTTTGGCAAATTAGGGCCAAAATACCCAGACTGTTGCCAAGGGAGGCCAGGTTTGGCTCTACTTTGGCTTCTTCGGGCTTTTCAATGCCCTAAACTCCCAGACAAAAGCCAAGTTTT